>ML780354.1:624381-655218 GCA_009831015.1 Picea engelmannii
ATGCAAATCAAGGCAACTAGGATCAAGGAGACTCATGGATTGGTGGAAGATAGTGAAAATTTTGGTCGTAAGTATCAAATACAATATTTGGGAAATCATTTCAAATGGAAATAAGATAACATATGCAACATATCAAGTTCCGAAAAATTGCCTTTTTTTTAGCTCAACTCAACCTGCACAAGTTTCTGTGAAGATATGGAGCAACACATTCGTACTTACAAAACCCAAGCCACAGTTTTTGGATCAATGCCTGATTTCAATGGTGTCTCTTATTTTTTCATTTTCTTCACTCAGCAAGTCAAGGGAGAGATTTCGATCAACATATACAACATGTGGTCATTCAGACAACGTTTAGCATAAGTATAATCATAAGTAATATTTATTTCATTAGTAGCATATCATTTTTTAATTAATGTAAGCACTATTTGTTTGTAAAAATATATTATCAAGAACAAATTACATGACAATGTACCATGATCTAAATTGGTGGTTATTAAACTTAGAATATGAAAAAACAACACACACAGGTGAGGCTATGCTTGTAATCTCTTATTATTCAATGAAGATTGATTACATCATTATAAAGGAAACGAGTCTACTTAGTCAGTTACAACAAACCACAGAAAACTAAAATCTACATTAAGTGAAGTAGAGTTCAACTACGCAACTGACTCTTGCAACTGACTCTTGCTCCATTATTTCCAGGTGTCCCCCTTAATGGAGAATGGATTGAATTCAACACCTAACATCTCCCTAAAAATCTCAAACTTAATCTTTCCAAGAGGCTTAGTGAAAATATCAGCAGCATTTTCACAAGTATTACAATACATAAGAGCTATTTCATTTGACTACAATTTTTCTCTAACAAAATAAAACTCAGCATCAATATGCTTTGTCCTTGCATGATAAATTGGATTATTCGCAAGCTTGATTGAAATTTGATTATCACATTTGATCATTGTAGATTCCTTTTGTTATTTTCCAACATCTTGAAGAAGTCTTCTCAACCAAACAGCTTCAAAAGTTGTTGCACACAAGGATTTATATTTTGTTTTTGTAGAAGACAAAGATACAGTAGGTTGTTTTTTACTGCTCCATGAAACAACCCCGGATCCCATTCCAAACGCATATCTAGTGGTTGATCTTTGGTCATCTAGATTGCCAATCCAATCAAAATATGAATAACCTGTGAACTCAACATCAAATGCATCGGTATATTTAATACCATAATAAAGTGTTCCTTTTAGATATTTGAGTATTTCCTTTGTTGCATTCCAATGGATTTCATGAGTTTTCTCCATGAACTGACTTAACACAGTCACAAAATATGCAATATCAGGTCTGGTTGTGGTGAGATAATTCAAACTACCCACCATCTATCTATACATAGTTCCATTCACCTCCTTCAAACCATCATCACAAGAAAGTTTCACATTCTATTGCATGGGAACAATATAATATTTACACTGATCCATTTTAAATCTTTTAAGTACTTCTCTAACATACTTACTCTGACAAAAAAAAGTTTGGCCTACATTTCTCCAAACTTCAAGACCTAGTTAGTAATGTAACTCACCAACATCTTTCATTTCAAAAAGTTTTGACAACTGCTCCTTGATTTCATCAATTAATTTCTCTTCATTTCCTGTAATTATCAAATCATGAACATATAAGGAAATCAATACTATATACTCCTTCTCATCAAATTTGGTATACAAATTTGGATGACTCTTGGTCCTCATAAAACCCTGTTGAAGAAAGAAAGATTCTATCTTCTCATACCATGACCTAGGTGCCTATTTTAGTCCATAAAATGCTTTCTTCAAATTACACACTAAGTGTTCTTGCCCATGTTCCACAAACCCTTTAGGTTGAGTAAGGTAAAACTCCTACTTTAACTCACCATTCAAAAATGCAGATTTAACAACTAATTGGTGTAGCTTCCAATGGTACTTTGTAGCTAAAAAATTAACAATCTTATAGTATTCAATTTAGCTATTGGTGCAAATGTTTCAGCATAATCAAAACCTTATGTTTGTGAATACCCCTTTTCCACCAGTCTAGCCTTATATTTATCTATTCTACCATTTGATTTAAACTTGGATTTGTATATCTATTTTCATCCAATGAGATTTTTATGTTTAGGCAATTTAGTCACTTCCCAACTATTGTTTTTCATTATAGATTCATATTCTTCCTTCATTGCATTTCACCATTCATCATGTTCATTGGCTTGATCAAAACACATGGTTTCTATGACATTTGAAATCATGCTCATTAGGGCATAGTCTCTATACCTCTTAGGGAGTCGAACCTGTCGTGAAGATCTTCTCAACTGATTATCTTCCTCCCCACTTTGTAAAGATCTATCTTCCCCTCTAGGTGAATTGTGACTTCTTGAAGTGTCCATAACACCGAGTCCTTCTTGTTCCTGTTGATGTTGTCACTATGGTTGTGGCTAATTCTGTGGTGGTTGTTGTTGTGATGGTTGTTGTTGCTCTTATTTAAATCCTTCATCAAGAATTCTATGTCATTCCTCATGACTGTTGTTGTCATGATTTCCTGCTTCCTGCTCATGAAAAAGTACATCTCTACTTACAAATACTTTGTGAGTAGATGGATCAAACATTTTGTATTCTTTGAATTCAGAACAATACCCTATGAAAATACATTTAATGGATTTGGCATCCAATTTCTTCTTGTTCTCCTTTGGAAGATGTGCAAAAACCTTACACCCAAATACTTTTAAATTATGAACCACAGGTTTCGAACCATACAAGGATTCAAAAGGAGTAATATTATTAAGACACCTTGTTGGAATTTTGTTCTTTAAATAAGTTGCGGTATTTATGGCTTCAACCCAAACTATATTCAAGAGATTCTTACCTTTCATCATATTACGTGCACATTCTACCAGAGTTCTTTTTTTCCTTTCAGCGACTGTATTCTGCTATGGAGTGTGGGGTACTGTAAAATACTATACTATTCCACGATATTTGGAATATTTGATGAAGTCCCCTGATTTATACTCTCCCCCTTGATCTGAATGACAGATTTTGATGGATTTTCCTGTCTTCTTTTCCACCAAGGTTCTAAATTCCTTAAAGTACTCAAAAACATCACTTTTTCTTCTAAGGAAATAAACCCATGTGTATCTCGTGGAATCATTAATAAATAACAAAAAGTAAAATGCACCTCCTAAAGGCCTAGTCTATATAGGCCCGCAAACATCAATATGCACAAGATATAACACATCTCTATTTTTCTTATCAGGATTGGAGTGGAATTCATCTTTGTGCATCTTTCCTAATCCACATACATCACAAGCAACATTCTCATTATTTAACATGGGAAGTCCTTCAACCATATTATTTTTCTGTAATAACAATAAATAAGGATGATTGATGTGGCCATACCTTTGATGCCAAAGAATCTTTGTTGGCATAGTTGCAAAAGTTAGTGCATGATGTTCTTTGTTGGTAACATCAATCTTGTAGAGTCCTCCTGCTCTGACTCGCGTTGCAACAGTTCTGTATTGGTCCAACAGATCCTTCACTATGCAATAATTCTTGAAGAATTCAACCTTCAAGTTATGATTTGTACTGGTGGACACAGAGATCAATTTTTTCTTTATCCCTGGCACATACACCACATTGCGAATGTGAAAAAAAATACCATTCGGTAATGTCACATGAATGTCTCTATATCCCTTGATCTGATGAGTGCGGTCATTTCCAAGATATAAGCTGGCTCCAGTCTTTGTTTCTTTAAAATTAGTGTACCACATATTATTACATGTCACGTGTACTGATGCTCCAAAATCCACAAACCAAGCATTAGAATGATCTGATTCAGCAGATAAATTAGCAATAGACACAAACAACCTAAGATCCCGTGAATTAAAATTCAGGGGTTCATAAATATCATCACTAGAAATAAACAATCTGAGATCATGATTTGAAGATTTTTCTGCATAATGACTCGAATGTGTTCTAGGTTTATTCCTAGCCTCATCACTCTTCTTCTTATGACAATCTCTAATAATATTTCCAGGTTGACCACAAAAAAAAAACCCTTTGACTCATTCATGTTAGAGGGCATACCTTTATTCGGCCTTGGGGATTGTCTTCTCTGCAATGAAATGCCTCTCTGCGATGAATTGCCTCCTCTACCTCTTTCTCTTGATCTCCCTCTCACGGATCTCTTATTTGACCACAGTGCCAAATATTTATTCTGAGGCTTCAGATTCGAGCGCCTCTCTTCCTCTTGTAGAAAAATACCTGTCATTTCTTCAAAAGTAGGAGGTTTCTCCCTTGTTGTGAGACCTGTTATGAACATCTGATAATCTTCTAGCATACCATTTAAGGTAATAGTGACAAGATCAGTGCTGGAAATTGTTTCACCTATATTTCCTATCTTGTCTTTCACCTCTTTAATGCGACCCAAAAATTAACTAACAGATTCATTTCCATCCATTTTAATGCCTAGCAATTTAGTTTTCATGAACAGAGTATGATTTGTGTTGCTAGTTTCATACAATGATTTAAGCATTGTCCACGTTTCAACATAAGTTTTAGCTTCTCTAATATGTTGAATTATGCTATATTTAATAGACATGCACAATAATACATTTTCCTTATTTTTACGCTTCTCCCAATCTTGGATCTGTGTTGTTGTCGCACCGGTAGCCGCATTAGGTTTCGCTTCAGTTCCCTTTGCAATGGTCCAGACACCATATCCTTCCATGAGCGTTTGCATCTTGAATTTCTAGTTAATGAAATTCATCCCATCTAATTTGTTGGCTTCGTTGAGGTAGGTCTCTGCCAGAGGATTCACCATCTCTACAAATGTTTGCTCGTCCAAGCAGACAATGGATCCTTGTATCACCAAACACACTTCGATCTTGAAGGCGGTGAATCACCAAGAATATTCAACTTTCGCCAATTTTGTCTTATGCTGAGAAGTCCATCGCTCTGCCATCAGATCCACCAATCCGATCTTACCTAGACTCTCTAATGGATCTCTTGATCTAATGCACTTTATATCTCCTCAACCTCTTCGATCTCTAGTTAGAATTGCAGATTCAAAGATATTTTAGTCACTTACAAAAAATATCCAATCATGCTCATATATAAAAAACTCACATATAAAAACACACTCATATGTATAAAAAGGAATTTAAATTTCTTAAAAGAAACCCTTTTTAATACACATACATCCACTTTTAAATTACATCAATTCACAACTCCCTCACAATTTATACTTCATAAAAAATATCCAGTTTAATAAACTTAAGCTTCATGAGAAGAAGAAACCTTCACGATTTTCTTCAACCTCACAAATCCGCCCCAAACAACTCACACTCACAACAAAAATGGTCAATGCTCCTTGAAGAGTTAGAGGGGAGAGTTAGCGCTCCACTAATATCACTGGGGGAGCACGAGTGAGGGTTTTCAAGGCTCCATGAGAATAAGAGGGGGAGCACTAGCACCTAATAGTCTTAAACGCACACAACAGGAGCATGAGGGGTCCGAAAAATTCAATTTCATAAGTGCGAGGGAGTTAGTGCTCCTCTAACACTACATAGGGGGTGCTGGTGAATTTTTCAAATCAATTCGAGATTTTGGACTTGGATCTCACCTAAGAGAGATGGATCTCTTGGACCTCCAATGCAACTCTAATACCAACTTAGAATATGAGAAAACAACACACACAGGTGAGGCTACGCTCACAATCACTTATTATTCACTGAAGACTGATTACATCATTATATAGGAAACAACTCTACTTAGTCGGTTAAAACAAACCACAAAAAACTAGAATCTACATTAAGTGAAGTAGAGTTGAACTACTCAACTGACTCTTGCTCCATTATTTCCAAGTCTTAACACTATAAGAACTCATCACCAATTTGGTTATGCATATAGTCAGTTGGGGTTCTTGTTGTCCTTTGGTGCTTCAAGAGAATTAGTTACACGTTATCCATGTATATATTTTTTTATGTGTGTTTAAGAAGGTCAATTGTATGATTGACTGCTGAAAATATCCAGTAATCAAATCATTGTCCTATATAACAGTTGAAATTTTCTCTTCGGGGGAATTCAACAAATGGTAGTGTATCCATAGGATAATTCAGTATCGAAATTGTCCTTCGGGAAGTCGAGAAGTGTCAGTTCTACAAAGAGCATCAAAGATGGTCAGAAGTTTTTATACTTTAAATGTGTCAAATGGGAAGCTCGAATGTGTGGAGAAGAAAAGAGCAGAAGCCGAAAGATTCAGAGTGGGTGTAAGCTCTGATGAAGACCAGTAAGACAGACAAATGACAAATTTTGTAATTGTGATTTTAGTATTGTAAGTTTTTTGAATGTAAGAATTAAAGGGAAGTGTTAGAGATAATGATTTCATTAATGTTGTACTAAGTTGGGGGACTTGGTTTGAGATCTTGTAGGATATTTTTGAGATATTCGCTCAACGTACATCTCCATATTTAGTGTTGGATCAATCCATCGTCCTCCACCACCCCCGGTGATTCCAAGCCATTACCAATACCATGTATTGCAATACATTACAATATGTAGAAAATAGCAAAAAATTCCACTACGTAGCAGGTTGCCTTCATGTTGTGCCATTCCCACGACATATAAACCTGTTGTGGAAAAAATCCAACGATAATAAAACTAGAGTGGAAAAATGCATTGCTATTTTCAGTGTTGTTTTTTTGAAGTACAATGTTTTCTTCATGAATGCACTACTCCACATTGAAGTGATCAATATAGGTGGACATTTCTCATGAAATCGTCAATCAAAGAAGTCCACCTTCATCTATATAAATTCAAATAAATTTACTCAACAAGATATTAAGCATATTATTAAACTTAAAAGTATATTAAGGGATTGATAAGGTATTGATAAATAAATTATTTCACTAATGAGGGATACATGACAAATAACAACATGAATAGCGGCAACAAAAACTACGGATACATGTTGTCATGTGGTCGAGATTATTACAAAAAATTAACGGTTATTCCCATTTATGCCTGGTGTCTGATGCACTAGCCTTTAGAGATTCTTTTGACGCATGATAACATGTTTTTGGTGTCTGCGGGCGATGATATGTTGGGCTGGAACATATTTTTTTCACTACATTTAGTTGAAGGATTGTCACCCTATGAACTTGGCATCATCAAAAGAATTCTACGGTGATTTCTGTAATTCTCCCAACAACACAAAAATTGTCAGCATCATAATCTATTGAAGCCATGAAAGAAATTTCCAATATCGTCATATGCGTTATAAAAAAACGTAGTAACCGTAGTGTGAAGGTGGCTTTGGAAAATAATCAACCATTGAATTAGTGGTATCCAATAAAAAGCGGACTAATCGTGAACTAATCTAAGCTAGCTGAGTTACAAAAAGTTATGGGAAAAATCAAAGGTCCATCATTGTTTATGTGGGTTTTCAACTTTTTCTCTAGACTAGCCCATCTCTTATCAATATCATCAAAAGTAGCGCTGCAAGGTAAATTATCACAAAAGAAATTGGATAAAATAAAATGGGAATTCTTATATATAAGTTTTGGCTTATACTGGGTACATGAAGAGGAATTGCAGGAGAAACTTTTGATAGTCTTGGAAATACCAATTTTATAGCTATCATGGCTGACCCTATTCAAGCAACACAACCTCGCCACAATATAAATCGCAGATAAAGGGCAATGACTGATTAGGAATATGCGTGTTATTGTAATAATAAGAAAACAACAACATGGGTGTCAAGAAGAAACAAGAGATTTTATTAGAAGCTCAGCTCTCAGAATCTATTAATGAATTGGGAGCAAGTTCCCGCTTCTCATTGGATAGATGACTCGGGTCTAAATAGTCTTTCTAGATGGATAGAAGAGATTTTCGAGCCCTGTCTTGAAGGTAAACAATGAAAAAAAGAGTGTATATATCCATTTACACACAGTACATATTCATTAACACTAAGGGATGATATGCACTCAGTGTCAATACTATACCAAAAAGACCCTGTACCAATGCGTACACTCCTGTTGTATCCATCTAGGAGGCACTAAGAAAGGGAGGCAACACATACACCACTTGGTAGTGTGGCTCGAGATGGAGTATAGAGGACGCGATTAATATTGGCATGGACATATCCATGCACAGGCGGCAACAAGCTTGCTCACTACGACACTATTTGCAGGAACTTTCACTACATAATTTATGTTCCACAAGTTTCCCTCGGTCCAAGCCTCATTCCCCTGATAGAAAACCCCAATCCCCACTAGTAATCAAGTCTACAGGAGGATAATTTTGTAAATGCTACTTTACATTTTATTCATGTTTTACCTCAAAATAATTCTTGAGTTAGCTATATTTTTCATTATAGGTATGTGTTTGCAACCTCCAATACAACCATAGGTATCTTCTCTATAATGATGTCCATAATATTTCAATTACCATATACTCGTAGGTATCCTCTCTATAATGATGTACACGCCATATTTTTCATTATAGGTATGTGTTTGCAACCTCCAATACAACCATAGGTATCTTCTCTATAATGATGTCCATAATATTTCAATTACCATATAGTCGTAGGTATCCTCTCTATAATGATGTGCAGAATATTTTTACCAAAAGTCTAGAAGCAGGAAAAGCTTGTAAATGCTACTTTACATTTTATTCATGTTTTCCCTCCGTTCCTAAAGCATCCATGCAGGTGTGCACTGCTCATGGAGAACCAAGATCGCAAGTATGACATGATTTTCACACGAAATGCCTACTAAATCATATACATTCTCATGGAAAATCCAGTTGGTAGGAATGACATATGGAAAGAAACTTACAGCCCCACCTTAGCCTTTACTTTTCTGGAACAAACGGTTCTCGTACACATTGACAATACGTCTTCAAAAGAATTGTGACAGAAATTTCCATGGATGGCCATGTAACAATATTTTGCAGGGCATTTCAAAATGCCACTCAACACTATATGCATATAACATATACGGTTTATGAGACAGTATCACAGTTATTTATAAAAACTATGATTATATATGTAGCATCCTCTTTTCATACAGTTGACCAAGGCTTTGTGGACATCAACTTTGTGAACATGGTGCAAGGGCTTAAACCATGGTGAAGGTTTACCCCATAGTGAGTACAAGGCCACCATCGACAAATTCAAGTGGTAAATCCGGGCTGTCATTGTAGACAACACACATTAGGGTTAGAATCGCATGGCAAAGTGTTGGGATTAATGATGTCAAGAATACAATCCGTGGACACATTGGGAAGATGAGAAATTGCGTTGATCTTTCCCATGGTGCTAACAACGGGCTGGATATAGCCTCAAGATGTTTGGAGCCAGTTAGGCATTTCACTGACTCCCTGCCAGAAAGGAAGTAATATGCATTAAGGTCTTATCATCTTGCAAGAGAAAGATGAGTGAAGACAAGGCACGTGCTAAAAAAATATTTTACGTGTTCTCTTGGAAGAGATGAGAAGAATTTTTACTTTGATGGAACCATAGATATTAGTGGTTAATTGAACAAAGGATGAATATGACCACATGCAATTAAGAATTCTAAGAATTCATTGAGACAATACGAATTCACACATACAGTGAGGGTTTTGGTCACTAGAATGGTTAATTGGACAAAGGATGAATACTACCGCATGCAAGTAACAATTCTTTTGAGACAACAAGAATTCTCCGTGAGGGTTATGGTCACCACACAACCACTTTCAAGGCTTCCACACTCCTCGTTGGCATAAGCAACAATTTTGAAGGCTTCCACCGTCCTCTTATGCACATTTGATGAAGTTTCTCCATGGTAATAACATTTCTAAGCTAGTTTATTCCACACGTGAAAAAGCAAAAAAAAATGTATGTTGCTAACTAGGACAGAGTTGATGCAATCCAATTCCATATTAAAGAAGAGAATTGTAAAGCAATATATTGCCAAGTAATTATACTTTCTTTGATAGGCATTCCTCTTTAGCGTTATAAAGAAGAATTTACTCCTCTATTTCTGGCCTTAAGCGCTGATCTTTCAGTCCCTATTCGTACTCGAAATGCCTGAGATGAGGAATTTTCAGGAAGTATCGACCTTACTACTGTAATGACGTAGACGATTTCCTGAAAGAGTTCAATCTGTCTGGGTGGTTTGAGACCTTAAGAATGGGGTTGTCTTTATGCTTGATTCTCTTTCTCAACCTTAACCAATGACTTACCATAGAGTGTAGATCAACAATCAGACCTTGCTTGGAGCGCCATGCATTGAGAAAATCTGTGTCTCAGTATATTGGAAGAGAGCTTCCTGGAAGACAAGAGGAAATGGAGGATACCACAAACTCAGGGATTGTAAAAGGGCCCTTCCTTTACGTGGCTGGCAAGATTAACGACGTATTTCAATATCACATACTTTACACCCTTCTGTCCTTCACCCAGGCATACTCAGGTTATAGTAGCGTTAGATATTGCACACAAGAAAAATATTTCTTATAAGGTGGCTCTAGGAGCATTACACGAAGAAGTCGCCACAACATGTATATACGTGATAGATAGAACTCTAAGGGAGTATTCCTTATGATTCTTCTTTTTCCCTGCTCTTGGTTTTGCAAGGGAATTTTCATACGATGTAGGGCATCTTTTTCTGGAGGGTAGGAGTAAAACGAACAAGGCATGTCACGACAGGACTTCCTTTCCGATGGTTATTTCAGCCAACCCCCTCACTGAATCCATCGAATGAGAGAAGGGCATTCATTCCCGGAGGCACCTAGAGAGACAGAGCCAAGAACTAGGATATATGCTTCACTGTTCCAGGCGTTGAGAGGCCCTGTTTGCTTGCTGACTAGGGTGTTTCTAGGGGAGGTGCCCCGATACTACTAACCCTAACAGTTACAAAATAATTCTTTTATAGTAGAGAGTTAGCTCAGATGGGCTTGCTCTTTCTATCGGTTTCGTTACTCCTCTACTTCCTTCATTAGCTCTATTCCCTAAAACTCAACTTGCGGGACAAACCAAATTATAATAAAACTACATGACATCCCCCCTTAATTTGATAGGGACCAGAACGAAGGGGCGCAGTGTTGAGATGCTCAACAGAAAGGGAAAAAATAAGCTGGTAGCAGAGTAGGGACGCTGAGAAGAAATGGAAAAGGAGTTCTAAGAAGAACTGGAAAAGGCTGGTGTTCCCATCAGGTATCCACGCATAAGTCAAGGGTATTGGCATCTGGGTTTCCACATTTCCGCATAGTAAATAAATTTTATCAGAGACAGGTCATTGAGGTTAGTAAAAAATGTTAGGAAACTAATGCTAAGGTGATATGTAGCATTAATTCACCTTAAACATATTTTAGGTTTATGATTCCATGAAAACCAAGGTATGCCAACGTTATGCCTAGATCTAAGGCCAAATAAGAGGAAGAAGTTATTGATTGGTGGAGTTTGAAACGTACAAGATTCTCATTGGTTTTAATAAAAAGGTACCTTGTAAAACTTAGGTAGAAGCTTAAAATATACGTGGAATTACGTGCAAAACATTGAAAATAATGCAAACCGATTTATATAGTCCCTGCTGCCTCAAGGCAGGAAGTAATAAGATACAAATATTATTAAGATATAGAGAAATCATTAAAGTTTAACAGGAAAGTCATTAAGAACTCAATATAGAGAGTAAAACAATATTCATTGAGAAAATATTCCATCGCTACATATCTTTCATCTCGGTGCTTCTTAGTATAATACAGAAACCATTTATCTTTCTTTCTTTGTCAAAGAACCTCTTGTCCATCTCCAGTACAAACATATAGGAGGCAGAGGCAGAGGCAGGCTCAGTTGTGGCGATAGATGGAAGATCAAAAATCAGGGAAATCCACAAAACATTTATTTTTCTTTGTCAAAAAACCCCTTCTCCATCTCTAGTACAAACATACATACAGGAGGCAAGCTCAGCTATGGGGATAGATGGAAGATCGAAAGTCCCAACCCTTCAGCGTCCCCATGTTCATTTGTCCTCCTTTCATCAATTTTTTTTTTCATTTTGTACTCTGTACATATAAAGAAATCTATGAAACTTTTATCTTTTTAATACACCCTTCTTTTTCTTTCACAATAACACCTTGCAGTGACCACACATTTGATGTACTTGCCTTAGGTTTTGATTGATTTCAAGTGTAGAGGCCTTATCGCATTTTTTATTATTGATATTACAAAACAAAAGGATTAACGCAAAATTTGGTTTTGGGAGACTGATGATGATCATTAAGACCATGCCGAAAGCAATGCTTTGAGCTTACTCATATCGGATCGAAAGTTTAATCTCTTTCTTCTTCTTTCACAATAATACCTTGCAGTGACCACACATTTGATGTGATTTCCTTACGTTTTGATTGAGTGCAAGTGTGCTTCCAATTGTTTATTCTTAATTGTTTATTCTTGAGATCACACAAGAAAAGGATTAACGCAAATTTTGGTTTTCGGAGATTGATGATGATCATTAAGACCATGCGGAAAGCAGTGCTTTGAGCTTACTCATATCCGATCAAAAGTTTAATCTCTTTCTTCGATTGTATCTCCTTCATTCACATCAGAAGAGAGATCAATGAACAGGGGTACCGTTAGGCTAATGCGGCCACTTATCTTAGCCTTGGAAAATTTTAAAGCGAGGTCATCGGCTCCTTCCACATATGTTAGTGAACCACATGGACATGAACTGTTAATATCGATGAAGCAGCCCGCACATATGAACTGTGGTAGTGGGGAGACAGATATTCAATACCGCAAGTGAAACTGAGAGGGAGTCTGGTTTTTAAGGGAGTTACTTTGGCCTTTTTGTTTTGGGAGTGAGCGTTACTTCTTATAGACCCATTACACAGACCTATTACATGCACAAACATATTACTCCAAGAATAATTCATTGCAGGCAGAAACATATCAGTCTAAGAATTTAAACTTATTTAAACTTGTGTGAAAGATTCTAATAATAATAATAATAATCTATTTTTAAGGTCACTGCCAAGCCAGCACACCAAATTGGTGTATGAGACCCTCTTGCTTGTGGAACAAGGGACCCCCCTCAGCCCAGCTATTTCACTGGTAAAGTCTACGAAGGTATACATACCCTACCCCCTCTGGATTTGAACCTGTGACCTCTTAAGAGGAAACACATGTTCTTAACCATTAGGCCCACTCACGCTGTAAACTAGATGAAAAAAATAACAAACATTAAACCTAAACATTTAAACTACATCTAATAGAAAATACCCTACTATTATAATAATAAATTTTCAATTCTCTTTGATATAAAGCATAAACATCCTTAAATGGCTCTTCTCAAATATTTGTTAGTCAATTGGTTGTGTCATTGTGTAATATAGTTATTTAAATTGCTCTGCTAATATTTGTTTGTAAATAGGTTCTGTGTCATTGTGTAATATAGTTATTTAATTTAAAAAGGATTATTCATTTGAACATCAGTATTTAAAAACCTTGTCATTTTGTACGTTAATATACAATATTGAGGACGAACAATTAGTGATGACCTTAGTAAGTTGGATAGTAGAATCCCAATTAATTTGGTGCACGCACGGGACAGAGCCATTCTCAAATTGTTCTTGAGTCGGTGAGCTACTGCATGAGAACAGTAACCTCCCCTGTTTTCGTCCCTTGGACAAAGAGTGCAGTTTATGTAAGCCCCACGAGTTTTTTTATCGCACATTGCATAGAGGTAGCGCTGTCCAATGGTTTAATATTCAACGCGAGCTGAAAGGGAGTTGTAGCATCGATTTTTAGTTTCCCAAATATGTGTGCATTCTGTATCCAATCTGTGAGACCGTGCAGGAAAGGGAAACCAAGTGGGCCACCATGCAAGGTTTGAAGTAGTTGCGTGTGTAATTGCGATCACTGGTGGAGGAACAACGCGCTTGGAGAAGAGGAAAGCCATATTTGAAGTGATGTGGACAACAAACGATATATATGTATCCCAAGAGATGTAATCCACGGGAACTCTATCTTTGGTTCCGGAAGACCATTCGTTCATGGAGAGATACACGCAGTTGATTATTGATTCGACCGTGGTGTTGTTGGTATTAGATGGGGATGCATGGAGGTTGCAATGGGAGATGTTAGTTGTTTTATTTGCTGTGCAGATTATGAAAGCTATAAAGAATTTTTGTGTTTGTGAGTTTTTAATGAAAAACCTCTTATATTTTTTTAAGACAAGGTAATATGATGGAAGAGTTTGCTTTTCTTAACCAACAAAAGAGTTTATGTGTACTTGAGATATTTTCTTAGTTATGTATTTAAGCAAAAACTTTATGTATAAATATATGTTTGATTAAATAATAAAATATAGATAAAATATGTTTTTGTGTATAATGATTTTCTAAATTTTTTTTTTTTGTTGTTGTTGTTTTTTTTTTTGTTTTTTTGGATAATTTATAGTATTTGTTGTAAAATAATATAATTGTTGTAAAATAATATAATTGACAATTTGTATCAAAATTTCATTTTAAATTTATTTTGTATTTAAAAAATATTCTAAAAAAACTTATAGGTGAAGAAAATAGCATCTTTTGTTACTTATTATAAGCAAAAATATGAAATTTACTTTTTTACCTTACAAAAATATTAAAAAAAAATCTAAATGCTAAAAAAAAAACATCTTTTGATCGTAATAAAATCTAAAATTTGACATTGCAAAAAACAATATTAAAAGAATTTATAATGATTCTAATAAAAACATGAAATAATATTAGAAAAATTTATAATAAAAATAATAAATTAAATATTATAAACTTTTAATAAAAAATAATAAAATATCAATATTTAACTAAAACTTAAGAATCATTTATAAAATTATATAAAAGAGAATTTAAAATATTTGTATTCATCATTTAAAAAAAAACTACAAATTAAATTAATATTAACATATATGAATCTAACTCATACATTAAAAAAAAATTGAGTGTGCCTTTAAGTCTTTAAGGACGTCCATGCCACTTTGAGAACATAAAATCAAGGTTAAGCGCTTTGTTGATAGAAGAAATAAACACATTGAAGAATACCAAGTTGACATTTTAGAACATGGGCGTTCAATCATGTTGCGTCATATTAAACATATTTTCAATGAAGTTGTCAAAGTGAGGATTCCCTCACGAATAGAATGAATAGAATGAAAGTTTACTTTTTCTTGGTATTTTCAAATCAAGAAATTAAGTAGATTTGTTAAATAATGAAATATCATGATTAATCTCTTTTCAAAAGAAATAGTTAGTTTGTTTCTTGAAAGAAAAAATAATAAGTGGTTTGCATACAATAATAACAATAACATTGTTAAAGTACAAGTAATACTTGTGAATTTACATGTTATAGCTGATCACCTTGTTACATGTGAAGATTATAGAAACACAAGGAAGGTGACATTTTTTATATTATTTATTTTAGAAAAAAATTTAGCACCATACTTATAGTCTAAATATGGAAGAGATTTGAAGAAATTATGATTTTCTAACTTCTATAATATGGTGATTAAGTTTTATCAAAAATTTACTTATACGACGAAATGTAATAAGTAGTGGTTATTGGATGTTAATAGTAACTAATGCCTTGCCCTGCCTTTTTTGGCATTTATATTAATAAAATTGATCAATGTTTAAAAGGGATGAGGTACATTAGTATTAACATGGTGAAACTCATTCTCATCCTTCTTTTGGACGTCGATCTTATCATCTATTTTTTTATTTTGATAAGACCCTTCAAGATGTGTCAAAAAGATATGCTCACATATTACCAAGAGATTCTCGTGAAACTTTTTTCTTATATTTATCAAAGAAAACTTGGTGACCTACTGAGAATTTGAATGAGGAAGTCCACATGTATCTCTCACTCTAGCTAGGGATTACACTCGTCACCACTTGCATGAACCCTTGTTTTTTTCTATAGATGTATAGAGAACATCTAGCCAATATATCTAGAGTACAACTCGATCTTAGCTAGTTCGGACATATGTTATCCATTCTAGTTGGAGCTAGTTAAAACGTAAGGTGGGTACTAATCCCTATGTAGAAATACATGCATTTCATTCCTTTGTTCGGTCTATGCATCCTAGGAAAACAAATCCACCTCAATCTAGTAGATGTGTATTTTTTCTAGCGTAAAGGCTATGGTTCTTGGGTGGCTGAGAATTGGTGTAATAAGGTTAATGGTCGATTATTCTCTCTTGCTATATGTTGGGGTTATTTTTTTTTTTATCGTTTTCAACAAAGAAACAGACAATTTAATACTCTACCCCCTAGTCCATATTTTATGGGTTGCAAGGGAATATTTCTTTCCCCATTGTCCCTAGAATTCAATTCAGATGAAGAAATATCCACATCGCGAGTCATATTTCCTTATCTTCCTCTATTTTGGGGGATGAGAGCTCTTCTAGAGACACTGAGCAGAAATTGGGAAGATGCATTTATCGAGAAGAGCCAAAAGGAAACATGTACTCTGTTGCAAAAATTTGTGTGATGATTGATTTCGAGAAGGGACTTCTAGCGGTTTTGCAAATCAAAATGGATGAGTGGAGTAAGCTCCGGATTCTAGACAACATATTTCATAAGTGTTGTATTGGTCATGAATATGTGCGCTTTACAAAAATTATATGAAATGTGATCATAATCCATCAAAAAAAAATCCAAAAATCGAAACCAAGTTTAAAACAATCACGATAAAACCACATGGTAAGTGGTCGCCTTCACTAAGTAAACTGAAGAGATTTTGCAGAATGAGTAGTTTGAAACTCCTGTGAATTTATATGTTATAGATAATCCAAAATATGTCAATAGGACCCTTAAATTCAACTAAAAAAGGCTAGATCCATCTCCTAAGGATGCTATTTTTAAGAAAACAAAGAAGAAAAATTAGAAGTGGAAGAAGAAAAACAATATTGGGGAGATAGAGTAGGAATAAGTGGAAAAAAAGTTTAGGTAAAAGGATTTGAAACTACAAACATAAGCTCATTATGAGCCCACTATTTTTATTATTAAGGAAGAAAAAAATATTTTATTGAAAAGACATGCAACTCTTGGCTTTCAATGGATTAAAGAAGGGCTAGAAAAAACATAAAAAAAAATAAATATTTCTATGTTAAATTTTGTGATAAGTTTACTAGAATTTTGTGTTTAGGGAATGGAGATTAAAATCTAATCTCTTTGTAAGAAAAATTGTCTTCTCATTCCCATGGTCTATGAATGAACTTTGAAGAAGGAAAGTTTAAGATCTTCAAAATAGTTGGAAAAATGATCCATTTTCTCAATAATAATAATAATAATCTATTTTTAAGGTTACGGCCAAGCCACACCAAATGGGTGTATGAGACCCCCTTGTTTGTGCGACAAGGGAGCCCCTCCCCCCATAGATTTCACTAGTAAAGTCTACATACATACCCTACCCCTCTATTTCAACTTGTGACCTTTTAAGAAAAAAACACATGTCCTTAACCATTAGACCCACTCAGGCTGTATTAGAACATTGACCAATGTAAATAAAACATTTTCAATAATAAAAAAAAAAAATTTATGGGAAAAAAAAATCTGATATGATGTATTAGACCATTGACTAATGCCAATACAACAATTTTAATAAATTTTAATAATAGAAAATCAATCATTTATGGAAAAAAGAAGTACCCTCTAAGAGGTATTTTTTATAATAGAAAAATAGTAATTTCTCTTCAAACGAAGTACCCTTAAAGAGGTCAAATATTACAATCATAAGGTGAAATATTACAATCACGTGGGTACCGATTTTAGTTTCCATCTGAACTGAACCGCAATGTGCAGAAGAAAATCGTTGTTGTGCTTAAAGCTTATTACGGTTGTGAAGTTTCGACTTGGCATCCCTCGTGAGACTTGGAACAAATTTTGAAAATCCAAAATTTTCTTAATAATCTATAATTTTAAATTTAAATATTTTTTATTTTATTTTTTATAATTTTAAATTTAAATACCTTTTATTTTATTTTTTTATAATTTTAAATTTAAATATCGTTAGTGTTCTTTTCTTTATTGAAATTGAATATACTTTTAGACATCTAAATCAATGATTAGATATTTAATATAAATATTTGTTTTTTTTATGTTATTTTTTTATTGAAATTGGATGCACTTTTTAGGTATTTAAATCAATGATTAAACATTTTTTTTTAGGTATTTAATTCAATGATTAGATATTTAATATAAATGTTTGTTTCTCATATTGGGTAAAGATACGCTCTATTCTTAAATTGTTAGTATGAGAAATAACCATTTATAATTAGATATTTAGTATAAATATTGATTGCTTAAGTTGGGTAAAGATAGGATTTGTATTCACTCTTTTAGTATGAGTATGAAGAATAGCTATTATATATTTAAAACAAGTTGGATTAGAGATTTTTAAATTTGAATTAACTATAATAAAAATATTAAATAATATTATAAAATTATGAATATTTATAGTATATAATACTATCAAATTATTATTAAAATTTACAGTTTATTAAAGATAATAAAATATTATATTATTAATATTTATAATATTAAAATTTACAATTTATTAAAGATAATAAAATATTAAATATAAAAGGAATTTGAAAACTATAATTATTAATTATTGTATAAATATTAATTTGATTAATAAAAATTATTTTTTCAGCATTATAAGAGTAAAATACAAAATTAATATTGTCAAAATTTTAAACCAATATATGTGACTTCCATATTGAAATTGGTTATTGAAACAATTCAAAAACACTTTGGAATGAATGGATATATAAAAAAAAATTATAGTAAGAAAATGAAGAGAAACCCCATTTCATTTTAACTTTCCCCTTTCATGGAACATTACCCAATTTCATAACTTAACTAATTTTAAATACTTTATTGTTCATAAAATTCATCATAACCTTATTGCATTACCTTCTATTAGTTGAAAATAACTATTACAAAGGATTTACAAAAGCTCCAAAATAGTAAACCAAAGCTCCCAAAATAGGAATACCGAAGCTCCCAAAATAGGTAACCAACTCTTGCCTCTGAGTTGTGATTACAAAAAAACAATGTACTTCTTCTATTCATAATCTTCTATATATCTAAGCATCCTATATCTAATAAAAAAAACTAAATCTGTTGAATAAGGGAGAGTCTTCAACATAGCTATAAAATCCTTATTCCCCTGGTACAGTGCCATCACCACGGTTTGGAGGTGGTGCATGCCAATCCGGGCCAATGATGTTCTGCTGCTATAGGAGTTGATTGGAAAGAACAGTAATCCTAGCTTATAAAATCCTTATTCTCCTAGTACAGTGCCATCAGCATGGTTTGGAGGTGGTGCATACCAATCCAGACCAATGATGTTCTGCTTCTATTCTGGGAGTTGATTGAAAAGACCAGTAATCCTAGCTTCCTAGCTTCAATTTTCTCTTGGCGAAATCTCATGTCTGCTCATGAACGAGGGGTTGAAATGTTGAACTTTGCTTGGATGCCTATATTTAGAAGAACCATCGCCATCAAATCTTCCATAACTTCTATGACAAAGACTTTCTTAACTACATTGTTAATAATGTGTAGGTCGATGATACCAGAGGAGGTAATTCAGACATACATCATACTTGCAGGAGGAATGTTCCCAATAGATTATCTGACAGGGGTGTTTGGGGTCATAAAAAGCACCTGGCATGGAAGTTATCTAAGCACAAAGTGGCATCCCAAGCTCACAGTGATACATGCTCATACATGCATAACAGACACCCCAAGCTCATAGTGACACATGCTCATACATGCATAACAGACACCCCATCCGAGGGAATATGGAAATGATATTATAAAATACATTTCTTTTATTTTTTATAAGTAAATTATTTTATAAAAATTATGGATTTTTTGAAGTAAACATTATCATCGAACACTTTCCAAACATCATCACCAAAACTTTCCAAAATTGTTTCAACGTCTTTCTTCTTAAAAAATACAAAATCCTTCCGTTAAATTAATATTAATAAAATTTAAATATTTTTCCGTCATGGAATCTGATGTAGAAGAACTTTAAGAGATGATATATGTTTCATATTCATAAATTGTTATGACCCAATTGCAAATTGTGAATATTATAAGAGATGATATAAGTTTCATATACAAGATATGTAGTGAATTTGGTTAAAGGAAAAAGTACATACAATACAATTTTAGTAGTACTAAGAACTTTATTTTTCATGATTAAATATATTATAATTTTCTTTGTCGTAAAGTATATTTATGATAATGAATTGTAGTTGGTTGGATGTTATTTATAAAGAAAATATTTAAATTATACATATTTAAAATGACAGTTTTTTAATTTTATAATTAATAATTAGTAATTTATATTTATGATATATTTCTAAAAAATAAAAATAAAAATAATTTATATTTTAAAAAAATACAAAAAATTAACTATTTTATAGTTATATATAAATATATTTATGACAAATAATTAAAAATAATTATATTTCTTCTATTATGATTATTTCAATTTTTTTTTTAATTATAGTTGTTGGTATTGCAGTGGAAATATTTTTTAATTATAATTATAATATATTATTTTCCTCTAAAACTTTTTTACTTAAAAATTATATGGTTTTATTAAACATAATACATCATTAGGTTTAAGGTTTTATTAAACATAATACATCATTAGGTTTAAGATAGCATGCTTACTGAATTGTTTTTTGTACAAATCATAAAGATAAGCTTAAACATTCTATTTTTTTTACTTTTTCATGCATCCATCACTAAAATTGTGGAATCTCAACAACCTACCATTTTAGAGCATCACTAAAATTGTGGAATCTCAACAACCTACCATTATAGAGATTCTTTTGAGTTTCTAGTTAGATGTTCAACTAAACTAAAATATGTACAAAAAAACATGTAAACAACAATAATTTTGGGATTCTATTTTTCATATAGCAGAGGTTCATCCTCTATTCACTTAATCATTTGTACCTAACCACTCTTTTGTTTCCCAATCTTAAATTTCTCATTATATCCATATATAATTTTGTTCAAAAAAAGACATGCATAGCTTGACAAAGACAACTTTGAGCAGAACACAAGACAACAAAAAAAGGACTTTCTTTTTCCCCTTAGTACCAAGAAGATACCGAAAATAGGGTAGCCAGCTCCCAAGCTACGATGGATACCTTCAACTCTCTAGAGAGAGTAATAGACTAGTCACAACCTCATACTAAACCAAAAACAACAAAAAAATATTGCTAAGCTAATATAAGTTAATGGACAAACTCAGACCTTCTTTTCCATCTAACCAACTGAAATATGATTTTTTTCCTTCTTATTGTTGAATAGCCTCTTTTGATAGAAGGTATGCCTCCCTATTGAAATCTCTGCAAATATGAGTGAAACTGATTTCTCTGGAAATTTTGATAAGGTCTCTCAGTCTCTCCTTACAACAGTCTAAATCACAGACCTATATAATTCCTTTATCATTTAACCACTCGATTACTATTTCTGAATTTCCCAGTACCTTGATGTCTCTAATATCCAAGAGAGTTTCCAAAGTCAAAGTTTCCCAAAATCTGAGTAATTATGCCCTTGTATTTGTACCCTCTCCATAATTAAAGATCCATTTATAAACAGAATAATCAATGTTTATAATCACCCCTGCCCCACTCTGCTGGCCACTAGACTATGTTACCCCATCAAACCATTCCATTGTGGTCGCTTCTTATTGTGTTGGTATACAAGATCGTTCTAGAGGAATCTGCTGATAAACTCAATTTCTTTTTAATGCTCCAAGAGACTTTGTGACTACAAAAATGATAGAAGGATGTCTCTCCCCAAATAGGACTTCATTTCTTTCCAACCAAACATTCCAACAAATTATTGTGGGCAGAGTAGTGCGAACAGTCTTCTTCTCTAACCACTTTTTGTAAGATTTTGTTAAAGTGTTTCCTTCCCATTCTTTTTTTAATTTTAGCCCAGTTCGAATGTTGTTCCACACATGCTTTGTAAATATGCAATGAATCAATAGATAATTTACAGTTTCTGATTCCTTTTTGTAAAGGTGACAACATCCAGGCCCTTCCCAACCCTTTAATTGTAAATTATCTCATGTTAAAATTTTGTTTGTCACTGCTAACCAAATGAATAGTTTTATCTTTAAGGATAAATCTCATTTCTAGAATGAACACCTCCACCCTCAAATCAATATATGATTTACAGATTCCCTTTTGCAAGAGTGAAAACATGTAAGCTCTCTCCAACTCTTTAAGATGAATAGTTTTATTTCTAAAGATAAATCTCATCTCCAAAATGAATGCCTCCAACCTATGATTAACTTTGTCTAGATTGTTGTAACTAAAGCATCATACACGTTTTTGACAAAGAGAAGTGAAGACTTATCCCCAATCCACTTTAACTCGTCTTCTTTATCCTGTAGTAAGACACCCTAGCCATTCATCTTCATATTGGACGAGATTTTGATATAATCCATCCATATCACTTGAAAAATAAGTAAAAATAATATCAAAATTCTATTAATTAATTTTATAGATTTAGATTTTTTTAACTTCCTGTAATAAGACCCCCTAACCACTCATGTTCATATTGAACGGGATTTTGATATAATCCATCCATATCACTTAAAAAATAAGTAAAAATAATATAAATTTTTTTATTAATTAATTTCTTAGCTTTAGTTTTTTTTAACTTTAGTTGTGTAAAATTACACATACCATTCAAGTTATTCAAACGATATTGAACAAGATTTTAATATAATCTATCTATATCACTTAAAAAAAAATTAATACAAAAAAATTTATTAATTGATTTTTTAGCTTTTTTTTTTTTTTAAATGTGTAAAATTAAACATACCATTCAAGTTACTCAAACATAAATATTGTCAAAACTTGTAAATTAATTTATGATAATGTCTAGAGTAGTCTGTAAATTATTTTATGATCATATTTAGAGTAGTCAAGTATTTTATTATTGAAAAAGTTTTTTTTTTTCAAAACTTATAAATTATTTTATGATAATATTTAGAGTATTCAAGTATTTTATTATTGAAAAAGAATGCAAAATTTAATATTTAGTTTTTAGAGTTATTAGGTAGTTTTTACCCAATTTTATCAAGTTGAATAGACTACATTGTAGATAATTCAATGTTGTCCAATTTTTCAATTTTTCTAATAGAAATTGAAACTTTCTTGTAAGCATTAACTCACTTTTGGAGTTGTTTGGGCAGTATGAGCAAGATATTGGAAAGGCATCGTAAGTGTTCAAATTCAGTACAAGATAACAACAGAGATACACAGGTTATACGCATGCCTCCCCACTACTCTGATTTTTTTTAATTTTTTATTTTATGTGTGCTTTGAATTTTACTTTAAACATTATTTAAAATTTTATTTATTTACTATTAAAAATTATATTTTATTAAAAGTCTTTTAAATTTAAAAGCAACTAATACGCGTTAACAACAACATTCAAACATAACTTCATATATAATGGAGTATAATTTTCAATTAAATAACGAATGTTATCCAAAAAATAATTAGTTTATACATTTGCAAGAAATTCGATTATGGTACTATGAAAGGTAAAATACTTTTTAATTTATGCTTTTTTATTTCAAAAGGTTGATTATCATATTTAATAATTTCATTGCTTCTTCAAAACGTATTTCATTGCTTCTTCAAAACGTTGATTATTTTTTTTTATTTAATTATTTATTTAATTTTATAAAAATAAATAAAAAATTGTTATCATATTTGATTATTTTATTGTTTCCTTTCATATAAAAATGTAGTTGATTAAGTTAAAAAGAGTAATGTTTATAAAAAGGTTCATTAATATATTTAATTATTTTATTGATACCTCTTATGCAAAAACATACTTGATTAAGTTAAGAATAGTAATATTTGCATTCCAATTTATTTTACAATAAAATAAAAAAAAATAAAAAAAAAAAAAAAAAAAAAATATATATATATATATATATATATATATATATATATATATATATATAATTTATTCGTATAAATAGTAATCTATACCACCTATATAGTATTATGGATTAAATAATTGTATAAATATAAAAAAAAAATCCAATTTACTAGTATCACATTTAAATAATGATAAATTTTATAAACTAAATTTTTTATATATATAGAAAATAAAGAGAAAAATTGCAAATAATGAATCAATATGATATAGTTGTGTCAATGTAAACAACGGAGAATTAGGAGTTTTAAGTTGCCACACTTTTTCTAAAAAATATGTTATTAATGAAGAATTAGTTGTGCATGCTTCTCTATGAATAACTCATCCTTCAAGTTTCATATTTTGTTGATAGGTTTCTACAATTGATGATGGGTTCCTTAATTTCTCTTGGCATGTTGTTCCACTTGTAGGTTCTTCCACTTTTGTTGCTCATACAAAGACATTCTTATTTCTTCTCATGATAATGATTATTGTTCAAAAAGTTATTATGAAATGGTACCAATATATATATATATATATATATATGTGTGTGTGTGTGTGTGTGTGTGTGTGTGCATGCACACACATTAGATGTAGCTTGGCTGGTTGGAAGGAATGATTATTACCCCCCCCCCCGCCCCCTAAGTAGTACCTATCGTCTTTGTTGTTTGACTTTGTTTCCCATTATAATATTTTTTCATTTCATATAGATTACATTCAATTAGTGCCTTCCAAGAGACCAAACTTGTATGAACATTCAATTTTCAATTATTTTCCTAGCAAGTTTAAAATATGGACATGAAACACCATGGACTATTTTCTTTACAATTCCACTAGTAGAACTCTATATAGACCTCCAAATATTTAGATATGATTTTTTTTACTTAAGTGACCAATTGATCTGAAAATAGAAGGTTGACTTGTTATGCTATGCAAACACCCTCTACTTCATAAAAATAAACTTTACAGGACCTTTCTTCATGTGTATAAATATGCAAGATAAAACTTATGTGTTAAGTTCATGTATCTTCTTGTAAATGCTTATGTGTGAGGATATGTTCTTTGAAATGGTTAAATATGTACTTTCAATAAATACACAACAACATAACTTGCAGCAATTAAACCATCAAACTCAGAACAATCACAACATGATAAAGGAGTTCACCCCCCTCCGGGCTACATCTCCTTGAGCCTCCATCAATGGACTTGGCTCTTTGGGATTAATTTGTCAAAAGTTCTTTTACAAGATGCTGCTCAAATCCAATGGAAAAATAGACTATACCATTGAGATCAGAACACATAAAAACCCCAAAAATGACTAATAGAACTCTGAAAACGGGTCATGGCTCATCCGGGCATGACCTCTTCTACATGTGGCCATAAGCTTCCCTGAACTTCTCTTTGGAAAAAACACCTGTAAAAGTCCTCAACAGCCTCTAAAACCTGTCCCAATGTGTTCAGAGCATATCAATTAGCCAAAAATTATTATTCAATCACAGAAAACAAATATAGGCTCACCAAACCATGTCCTCGATCAATGAGGGCTTCAAGCTCCCTGGAGCTTGCTGAAACTTCAATGGTGAAAAACCCGTAGAAGAAGTCTTCAAATGGCCTTGATAACAACACCAATGGATCCAGCATGTCCAAAAACCCCTAGATGGGCTTTTACGACACCTCAATTGGCCAAAAGATGAAGAAGTTAGGCCTCCTCCATTTTCCTCCTTCAAGCTTTCTAAAACTGCCTCTACAAAATGCACCTCTATGTGCATGAATGAAGAACACGCTCCAAAATGCACGTTAAAACCTAGCCCCATGCATAAACGGAAATCGGTCCAAACTGTAGGACGGTTAGGGCGCCTCCAGCCCCTAACCGCCTAGCTCTCGGGCATATGGTGGCATAAGACCGTGCGCTATTATAAAAAGGGATTAACACTTAAAACGGTTTTGAAACCACCCCCCCGCGCTCCAACTATGGTCATATGGCACGAGCTATGTGACCATGGGCTCAAACTTTAACGGTTATCAAACCATATATAAACCGCACGCATACAGAGCAAAGGGTCACATGGTATATAACGTGACCGGGGACTATGTGTTATACACCCGCACGCCAACCGTTACGATGTTATATGGTCATATGTGTTTTAACCGAAACCACGGGTCGGGGCTTAAGCCCCGGCCCGACCCTTCCCGCGCCAATGTAAACAATGCGAATATAAATATAATCAAACCCGCATTCATAACAAGCAACATACGGTGGCCTATTGGTCGGGCGGTCGTGCGAAGGCGCTAGGTGTGTGGGGAGGTCCGGGGGTCGAACCCCGCGGCCTCCAATACAATTTTATACAACAACCATTAACCAGTCAACGAGTGACACGTGGCGCCCAAGGATTGGGCCACGTGTCCTCATATCATTGGCCACACAAATGACACGTGTCGTCTCCTCATACGCCAGAAGTCAACCAATAAACACCTGCCACATCATCATTGTACGGTCCGTACGGTCCTTCCATGTCAGACCGTATGGACTGTACGGACAGGTACAGTCAGCATCAAACTTTTTGCCTGTTTGGCTTGGCGAACAGATCGCGATATCTTCTCCATACGGACTCCGTTTGAGAAAGGAAATATACCGCTGGAATCAGGAAGACGAGACAGATGCAATGGCACTATTTTCGTCGCATTCCGAACACTTTGAAATTTGAGCAAAATTTTGACCCCTGGTCCAGATTTTGATCACACCTTCCCACTGAAAGGATTTTGGACCCACAAAATCTTATCTGTCTTCTTTCAAGTTATATCAAAATATTTTCGACAATCACCTGAATACTCTGACATGCCGTGCAGTGCAACTGAATATGTCCTTCAACCACTGCTCTCTCTGTGCTTGGAAGACTGCCAACCTTCCCACTAAGAATCAAGTCCCTCTTTCGAACTCTTTGGCGTCAATATAATCAGCTCTCCAATGGCTGCAAAAACTTCCTGCGACATCTTGTCACAAGCCAAGAAAACCATCAATCTTGAAAACAAATCATACAAGATTGAAAAATGATGTTAACAAAGTCTTTTGCTCTTTAAACAAACTATCGCATCTTGTACTTCATCAAAGTACATGGGGTTTTCCTGCATCTCGATGTACTCAAAATTGACGTACAAGCCAACAAACACCATCGACTAAACACAAGTCGAACAACACGATCGACACAACATAGTCGTCAGAAAATCATCAACACTAGTCGAGACTTATTCGAAACATCAACATTCCCAAACTGACAAGTCGACAAACATGATACATAATTATGTAACAATCATGAATCACTCATGATGAACCATCACCAGGTTCACTGCTTACACATACATTAAAAAAAATGCATGTTCATGACTCTTCAACTCTCCTTCCAGTACAAACATAAGTACAACCCCAAAACATATGGGTACTTAAGAGTTGAATACAAAAAAATATAAATGGCTGCAACTTATCATGCTTCCCATAAAGGCACACATAACACTGAAAAGTGCATTTACAACAGAAAAACGCAAGCCTCACTTTCTCAAGAAATCCAACCATTTCTTACCAAGCCAACTCAACGGTGACTTTTTCTGCTGAACATCGTCCTCTTGTGAATCATCTTGACTCACATCGATGATGGAATCTCCTCTTCCATTCTTGCCAATCTCTTTATCCATCTGCTTCCTGTATTGTGGATGAGTGGTTGGATGCAATGTCCAACATTGATCAATGAGATGACCCCGCTTCTGACAACGAGTGCAAATCTTTTGCATCCTCTTTTCACGTTGCCTTTACTTATAAAGTTTCCTGAAATTGGCCAATATTTTCCAACACTTTGAAACATGAGGGTTATACAAACCACAATATGTATATGGATTCTTTCTTCCAAATTTACATATAAATTTATCATGCTTAACATAATCAAAAGCAACTGAATGATAAGCAGAATTATACCTTGAACATTCACCTTTATCGCCTCTTTGAGGTGGTTAATCTGAAGAGTTACAAGCTCTCCTTTGAAAACCATCAATAGTGTTCTTGTCCTCATCACTGTCACAACTCTTTCGTTTCACACATTTGCATTCATCTTGAACACAAGATTTGCATGCTGGAGGGATTGAACTTTCAACAAAAGTTCTTGAACTTTCACCTTTAAAGCCTTCTTGAGGAGGTGAACTCGAAACAAAATTTATCCTTGGAACTGTTTCCCTTGTCTCCTTGACTTTGGAATTTTCTCCATCTTTCCGTTCATATCCAAGACCACAATACTTGGGTCTTTCTTCAACAACAATAGGCTCAAAAATGCCTTGTGCATGCTTGCCCAAACCTCTACCTTCATAGCCCATTTTTAACAACAATTTGGACCCTATTCCTCTTGTGTGACTTTCAAAACCACCAAAACAATCAGCTTTAGAGGAATTAGAAGATAAACTAACAATGCATACCTTATGTTCATGCATGTACTTGGTAAGGGTTTCCTTTGCCTCATGGAGTTGAATCTCCATCTCATGCAACCTTTGCAAAAGCTGGTCTTTCTCCTGCTTCATGGCCATCAACTGCTCTTCAAGGACAATGCACACATTTTTGTCTTCACACATCTCTTTCATCAATTCTCTCAGGGTTAGAAACTCTTCTTTAGATAATGAAAATGTATGAGAACTATCAATGTTTGAATCTTCCTCCATCCTTTCAAGATATCAAACTTCAACACAAAACTTGCACAAAAACCAATAGCTAAATCTCAAGCTATCAATGGCAAACACATGATCAAAACAAACTATGCTCTGATACCTCCTGATCTGAAAATAAAAGGCTGACTTGTTATGCTATGCAAGCACCCTCTACTTCATAAAAATAAACTTTACAGGACCTTGCTTCATGTGTATAAATATGCAAGATAAAACTTATGTGTTAAGTTCATGTATATTCTTGTAAATGCTTATGCGTGAGGATATGTTCTTTTAAATGGTTAAATATGTACTTTCAATAAATACACAGCAACATAACTTGCAGCAATTAAACCATCAAACTCAGAACAATCACAACATGATAAAGGAGTTCACCCCCCTCCGGGCTACATGTCCTTGAGCCTCCATCAATGCACTTGGCTCTCTGGGATTAATTTGTCAAAAGTTATTTTACAAGCTGCTGCTAAACTCTAATGGAAAAACAGACTGTACCATTGAGATCAGAACACATGAAAACCCCAAAAATGACTAATAGAATTCTGAAAACGGATCATGGCTCATCCGGGCATGACCTCTTCTACATGTGGCCATAAGCTTCCCTAAACTTCTCTTAGGAAAAAAAACCTATAAAAGTCCTCAACATCCTCTAAAACCTTTCCCAATGTGTTCAGAGCATATCAATTAGCCAAAAATGATTATTCAATCATAGAAAAAAAATATAGGCTCACCAAACCATGTCCTCGATCAATGAGGGCTTCAAGCTCCCTGGAGCTTGCTGAAACTTCAATGGTGAAAAACTCGCAGAAGAAGTCTTCAAATGGCCTTGATAACAACACCAATAGATCCAGCACGTCCAAAAACCCCTAGCTGGGCTTTTACGACACCTCAATTGGCCAAAAGATGAAGAAGTTAGCCCTCCTCCATTTTCCTCCTTGAAGCTTTCTAAAACTGGCTCTACAAAATGCACCTCTGTGTGCATGAACCAAGAACACTCTCCAAAATGCGTGTTAAAACCTATCCCCGCGCATAACCGAAAACCGATCCAAACTGTAGGACGGTTAGGGCACCTCCAGCCCCTAACCGCCTAGCTCTCAGGCATATAGTGGCATAAGACCGCACGCTATTATAAGAAGGGATTAACACTTAAAACGGTTTTGAAACCACCCCGCTGCGCTCCAACTATGGTCATATGGCACGGGCTATGTGACCACGGGCTCAAACTTTAACGGTTATCAAACCATATATAAACCATGCGCATACGGAGCAAAGGGTCACATGGTATATAACGTGACCGGGGACTATGTGTTATACACCCGTGCGCCAACTGTTACAATGTTATATGGTCATATGTGCTTTAACGAAACCACGGGTCGGGTCTTAAGCCCTGGCCCGACCCTTCTCGTGCCAATGTAAACAATGCGAATATAAATATAATCAAACCCGCATTCATAACAAGCAACATACGGTGGCCTATTGGCCGGACGGTCGTGCGAAGGCGCTAGCTGTGTGGGGAGGTCCGGGGGTTGAACCCCGCGGCCTCCAACACAATTTTATACAACAACCATTAACCAGTCAACGAGTGACACGTGGCGCCCAAGGATTGGGCCACATGTCCTCATATCATTGGCCACACAAATGACACGTGTTCTCTCCTCATACGCTAGAAGTCAACCAATAAACACCTGCCACATCATCATCATACGGTCTGTACGGTCCTGCCACATCAGACCGTATGGACTGTACGGACAAGCACAGTCAGCATCAAATGTTTTGCCTATTTGGCTTGGCGAACAGATCATGATATCTTCTCCATACGGACTCCATTTGAGAAAGTAAATATACTGCCGGAATCAGGAAGACAAGACGGACGCAATGGCACTATTTTCATCGCATTCCGAACACTTTGAAATTTGAGCAAAATTTTGACCCTTGGTCCAGATTTTGATCACACCTTCCCACTGAAAGGCTTTTGGACCCATAAAAGCTTATCTGTCTGCTTTCAAGTTATATCAAAATCTTTTCGACAATCACCTGAATACTCTGACATGCCGTGCACTGCAACTGACTATGTCCTTCAACCACTGCTCTCTGGCTGCTGCTGACCCACTGCTCTCTCTGTGCT
>ML780354.1:656546-711937 GCA_009831015.1 Picea engelmannii
ACTGCATACCTTATGTTCATGCATGTACTTGGTAAGGGTTTCCTTTGCCTCATGGAGTTGAATCTCCATCTCATGCAACCTTTGCAAAAGCTGGTCTTTCTCCTGCTTCATGGCCATCAACTGCTCTTCAAGGACAATGCGCATATTTTTGTCTTCACACATCTCTTTCATCAAATATCTCAAGGTTAGCAACTCTTCTTTAGATAATGAAAATGTATGAGAACTATCAATGTTTGAAGTTTCCTCCATCCTTTCAAGATATCAAACTTCAACACAAAACTTGCACAAAAACCAATAGCTAAATCTCAAGCTATCAATGGCAAACACATGAGAAAAACAAACTATGCTCTGATACCTCCTGATCTGAAAATAGAAGGCTGACTTGTTATGTTATGCAAGCACCCTCTACTTCATAAAAATAAACTTTACAGGACCTTGCTTCATGTGTATAAATATGCAAGATAAAACTTATGTGTTAAGTTCATGTATCTTCTTGTAAATGCTTATGCGTGAGGATATGTTCTTTTAAATGGTTAAATATGTACTTTCAATAAATACACAACAACATAACTTGTAGCAATTAAACCATCAAACTCAGAACAATCACAACATGATAAAGGAGTTCACCCCCCTCCGGGCTACATGTCCTTGAGCCTCCATCAATGGACTTGGCTCTCTGGGATTAATTTGTCAAAATTTATTTTACAAGATGTTGCTCAACTCCAATGGAAAAACAGACTATACCATTGAGATTAGAACACATAAAAACCCCAAAAATGACTAATAGAACTCTGAAAACGGATCATGGCTCATCCGAGCATGACCTCTTCTACATGTGGCCATAAGCTTCCCTGAACTTCTCTTTGGAAAAAACACCTGTAAAAGTCCTCAACAGCTTCTAAAAACTTTCCCAATGTGTTCAGAGCATATCAATTAGCCAAAAATGATTATGCAATCACAGAAAACAAATATAGGCTCACCAAACCATGTCCTCGATCAATGAGGGCTTCAAGCTCCCTGGAGCTTGCTGAAACTTCAATGGTGAAAAACTTGCAGAATAAGTCTTCAAATGGCCTTGATAACAACACCAATGGATCTAGCACATCCAAAAACCCCTAGCTGGGCTTTTACGGCACATCAATCGGCCAAAAGATGAAGAAGTTAGGCCTTCTCCATTTTCCTCCTTCAAGCTTTCTAAAACTGGCTCTAAAAAACGCACCTCTGTGTGCATGAACCAAGAACATGCTCCAAAATGCACGTTAAAAGCTAGCCCCGCGCATAACCAAAAACTGGTCCAAACTGTAGGACGGTTAGGGTGCCTCCAACCCCTAACTGCCTAGCTCTCGGGCATATGGTGGCATAAGACCGCACGCTATCATAAGAAGGGCTTAACACTTAAAACAGTTTTGAAACCACCCCCCCACGCTCCAACTATGGTCATATGGCACGGGCTATGTGACCACGGGCTTAAACTTTAACGGTTATCAAACCATATATAAACCACGCGCATATGGAGCAAAGGGTCACATGATATATAACGTGACCGGGGACTATGTGTTATACACCCGCGCGCCAACCGTTACAATGTTATATGGTCATATGTGTTTTAACCGAAACCACAGGTTGGGGCTTAAGCCCCGGCCTGACCCTTTTCGTGCCAATGTAAACAATGCCAATATAAGTGTAATCAAACCCGCATTCATAAAAAGCAACATATGGTGGCCTATTGGCCAAGCCGTCGTGCGAAGGCGCTAGCTATGTGGGGAGGTCCGGGGGTTGAACCCCGCGGCCTCCAATACAATTTTATACAACAACCATTAACCATTCAACGAGTGACACGTGGCACCCAAGGATTGGGCCACGTGTCCTCATATCATTGGCCACACAAATGACACCTGTCGTCTCCTCATACGCCAACAGTCAACCAATAAACACCTGCCACATCATCATCGTACGGTCTGTATAGTCCTGCCACGTCAGACCGTACGAGTTGTACGGATAGGTACAATCAGTATCAAACTTTTTGCCTGTTTGGCTTGGCGAACAGATCGCGATATCTTCTCCATACGGACTCTGTTTGAGAAAGTAAATATACCGCCGGAATCAGGAAGACGAGACAGACACAATGGCACCTTTTTCGTCGCATTCCAAACACTTTGAAATTTGATCAAAACTTTGACCCCTGGTCCAGATTTTGATCACCAATTTAAGCCTAGTTAGAAGATTGAACAAAACTCCTAACCTGGAAATCCTATAAAACAAAAATTAATGAGAACCAAATTCTAAAAAAATCCCAAATATCTAATTTTATTTCCTATGTCAACCATGAGATTCCGATGTGATTCCAATGTTCAAGAAAAAGGTAAGGGTGAACACAGTAGGATGGCTCATTCATAGGATCTTTTTGTAATATAGGGAAAGCTAAGGAAGTGTTACGAGTTGTTCAGTACATAAGAAAACATAGAATCACATATACATACATATAGACAAATACATACACAAAGTAGCGGAAGCCAAAAGAAAATAACTTTATTAGATAGATGAATCAATACAACACTATCTAGACATATTCTCTGATACATGTATGTTTATTTATACCTACATATTCAGCTACCAAAAAGTTGTAACTACTTAACTACATGTATTTTTCGGTTAACAAAACCCTTGACTGACTTATACTTTTGACATACATAGTCAACCGACTAACTCTTAGTCGACTTTTAGGTTTACTCGATAGAGTCGACTAGCCCATACAACATCTCCCCCACCTCAATTCCTTGCATGCCCCAAGAAAGAGACGAGTATAACATAAATTTATTTTACATTGTCGGTTTACAAAATAATAATGAGAGAAAGAGATAAAGAAAATGAATTATAGCCAAAATTGTATGGTGCTTGATAGGATTATGGAGCCATATTCAACTTTCCTTCTACACCAAAATCTATGCCACCAATCGATTCAACTGTGTCATTTGGTATCATTTTTGTATTGGCTTCGAAGTCACTCTATAAGATGTTGGGAGCTGAATGCTATAGATGTTGGGTGAAGTCATGCCATGCATTCATTGACTGTTGTGATTCCAGGCCTAACATCTTGATCTGACCTAACAATTTTACCTTTTCTTCTATTTCTGCTTTTTGTACTATGACTGATACTAGGTCAATCTCTTACTCTATCTCTTGAATATTTTCTCTGAGTTGTGCAAAGTGAATTATTGCGCTATCGGTTTCCAACTGTAATTTGTGCCCTTCCTTCTGCCATTCTTCTTCTTCTTGTGAGATCTTTGACTCTACTACCTTTTCTTTTTCTAACTAATTTATGAGGGCCTCTTTGATCTTGATGTCATTCGTCATATTTCTGGTCTTTTCTATGTTTTCGACTACAAATTTTTGTATTCTACACTTGTTGAATGCAAATGCAGAGTAAGTTGGGCAATTATTTACCACAAAATTTAGTATTGTAGCATGCTTGGTGAATTCTTCAACATTTTGTCTCAGTCCTTTAAATGGTTGTATTCTTTCACCATAATGGTAGTTGTGTACTCTTGGATTGTTTGATTATCAATCATTGCTAGGCAATATTGTTGTTCTATATCTTCCTTTTCATTTTGGAGAAGTTCAAATTGTTGTTGGTTTTCTATATTAGCTTTGATCATCCTCTCGAACAAGTCTTTAAAACCTGCCAAGGAGTTCTCCATTTCTAGCAACTTCTCTAATCCTAAATTATTTATGACCTTCTCTCTGCATTCTTGTAGCATTTTCCTTTGATCCTCCTTTATTTTCGAAACTCGAATTCCTTCTTTAATAAAAAATTTCCACCTATTTGTTCATTAATTTGAGATGACTTGATGTAAGCCAAATAGGTGTTGGTTAGATATTGATGTCTGCTTGAGTGTAGTTTCGACACCTGATCCAGATGAGCTAGATGGTTGGGTCATTTTATAGATGATTTGTGTGGGTTTATTTTTCTTACTCTTTCGTGATGTTTTTTTTTACCCCCCATATTTATATTAATCTTGTGTGGTCTATTGTGCAGGTAAGTGAGTCTGATCGATGTGCTCCTATATTGTTGTTTCCTTCTTTTGTGTCTTCTTTGTTTCTTTTTGCAAAGGAGCCTACTGAGCCTACATCTGACCTTGTGTTGTATCCTTAGTCAGAGAGTTTTCTAGGAAGGATTCCTCTCTATATTATTGTTCTTATTGTTGTTCTGTTAAGTTATCTTGTATATTTATTTGTTCTTCTTTACTGGATACGTTGATCATAATATCTACTGGCTCTGATTCATGAATATTAACATCTTGGGTGTTGATTTCCTAGAGGTCAACTTCTTGATTATTTATCGACCATTGTATATTTTCAAATGGATGGATCGAATGGATTGGTATTTGATCAACTGACTCATCCTTCTACGCAATTTTGACAAGATTGGTATTCCTTTGACCAACTTAGACTGATCAGGCCTATCGATCTCGATCTCCTCATCGACTGACATAGATGGTTAGTTTGACTAAGTTGCTTCTTACGACTCAACAATTATAATATGTCTCTTCTTCTTGTTTACAAGTAATTTGTTGACTATGGCTAGTGGCTCAGTTGGCGGGGATTCTCTTGTAAAGTCGATTTTAGAGTCAGTCACTCTCCTTTTTCCTGCTGTTGGATTTGTTCTAAACTCTAATTCTGACTAGTTCATTGTGACCTTTTTTGGATTTTCCACAGTGGTCAAGATTTTGCATATCTTATGCCTATTTACTCCCCTTGTTTCAATCTATCATAGTCTATTTTTTATTTGTTTGACCTGTTGTTTTTGTACTTTAGTTTTCTCCATGGCTTCCCTCATTGCAGATTAGAATGATGAGCTTAAAATAATCTTCATTGAACCAATCTCCTGTCGAGTATTCTTCTCTGTCTACTTGACTTTTTCAACAAATTTGATAGTGATAATAATCATCTTTTCTTGAATGACGGGGTCATTAAATTCAATACCTCCATTCGATTGGAAAGTTTCTTTCCAAATATCCTCTATGTCGTAATATATTTCTTCAAATGCGACTGCCTTTTTCCCTTTATATTTTTTTTCTAGGCGAACGTCGTGCAAAAATGATTGACAATGCTTCTAAGTCTTCAATAAAGGGTATTGCATATAACTCTTCATATCTTTCCTCCTCATGTTCTACATTGGTAAGGGGGAATACCAAAGGTAGTTCTGGTTGGTTAACTTCAGGAGAAATTTCTATCTCTCGGTCTATCTGTATGTCTAATTTAGTGAATATTTCCTCTTTCGTCAGCTAATAATGTAACTCTTTCGGTTTTGAAGCCGACTCCAGTGCACACCAAAGTTTGGTGCAATCAAGTTCTAAATAAATAAGGAAGGGTGTCATCATGGCTCAATGAACTGGTTACTTGACATGCCATCTATGTGAGCTATATTTTAAGTTTCCTACCCATAGTCGAAACAATTCTTGTGGAGATAGAGAATGGTGGGTACATGTCTTCTCTGTTGCAAAAATTACGTATTTTTCCATTGTTGGAATCTTCTTAATTGTGAATGTAGGTTCATTGAATGAATTATATTTCTTCATTTCTATCCATATTAATAAAGAAGGGAATTTTATGGCCTTACCTACTTGGCATTCCTTGCAGTTAGTCTGGATGATGTCGGCCATGTATTCAGACTAGTTAAAGATTTATTCCTTTTGAAAGATTTGGTCGATTTACTCAACAATGGTTGTTTTGACATCAGAAGATAGACTAGCTATTCTAAAGCATCAGGATACAATTATCTCATTCCATCTTTCATGCAAGTCGTGGATCTTATCACAAGTCGTGGATCTTGTTGATAAGTAACCCCTTCGAATTTTCTTGTTGTTTCTTACCCGTTCAAAATTTGAAACCAAGCATTAGCATTTGAAATTTTTGGGACCTTGACTCCTATATTTGGACTGTTGATGATTCTTTGAATAAGCCTGCCTATTATTTCTATCGGAGTGTCTAGTGAGATATATCAAGTGTGATATCAGTTGACAATAAACTTTGTTGCTTCTTCCTTCCATCACCCTAAGTCGACGACTTGTGGTGCTCCTAAGAGGTGTTTGATTCCTACTTTTGCTGGGAATTTTGTTTTAGGCTTCCAACAACCATCCTCCAAACCCCATTCTGTAAACTTTTTCCATTTATTTCTCCAATCAATATCCTCTAATCGGGATTGTTGAATATTCTGCATCTGAATTAGTAACGACGTTGCGGTTGTTATGTCGGACCTTTGTCTTGGTATTGATCCTTGCACTGTCTCAAAGATTTTTCCTCTCATTCTCAACATATATAATTCCAATTCGACTATATTCCACATGACGGGGCAAGTTTTAGGTTCGCTCAGTTGCTCTATCAACTCTATACTCTACTGCGATGGAGAAAATTAAAATGACACGCAGACATATGCGTCCTCCAAATTTATAGGCGAGAGAGTAAGATTCAAATTAAATGAAACCAATTATTCTTTAAATTCATTCATCTTTGTCATAGTTATTGGTGGTATGTTTGACTCATATGAGGGGACCTCTAGGGTAGTGCTTAATTGGCATGCATGCAGGTCACATTGAGCATTAATTTTAGTGATTTCCACTTGGATATTGTTTGTTTCAAGTCAAACCAAAGTTATATTAATGGATACACAATGGTCTTATGCGTCACATCAGGCATCGATGTTCTTGTTAGGCCCATCGGTCCTTTCCTATTGCATATTAAATTTACTGTCCTTCTTGGAGTCATATCTTTCATGGTCATTTTTTCCACTTACTCGATCGACTATGTCTCCTTTGTTGATCCACAGTAGATACATGGTTTGACCAACTTCTACTTTTATATCATCGGGTTTCCTATTGTCAGTTTTTCTTAGTCAATGTTATTAATAATTACTTCGTTTGTATTTTTTACCATAGTCCCCTCTATGATGGCTTCACTCTCTTAAACCTTGCTGATTGATTTGGATCCGCCTTAGTCAATCGATTGTCTCTTAATGAATATTTTTCGCAAGTCTGGAGATGGATTCGTGTGTTGATCTTATCTTCATCCATTTCTTTTGTGTCTTAACCAGGGGCTTCTTTCTCTCTCCATTATACTCTTCCTTTAGTTTTTCATCCAATCTTTGGAACTTCTTTAATACTTATATTTTCCTATAATAGTTTCTTGTACCTGAATGTTGTACCTGAATTATTTGTAACTGAATTTCAGTTTATTAATACAAAAAAGGTATTTATTTCTTAATATTTTTATTAATCTACATCGACTTCGATCAGCCTGTTATATTTCTAGTTCTGGTCAGTCCCTCTTGGCATTTCTTTCTACAGACTTTTCCAACAGGGTTCCTCATCTTTATGTATTATACTTCATTAATCAGGAACCATTAATTATTTTTTTAAATGGATGCCCCAAAAAACTTTGAAGTTGAACTGCACCCGTCGGTCGAATATATTATATAACATAAGCACCAAGACATGTTGTCTCTAACCTCCTTGTTTTTCCTTTGATACGATTATCGTATAGTAGAAATAGGTCTCCATTTTTCATCTCCTTTTTTTTTAGATGATGATCATGCCATGCTTTCTGTTTTTGTTTTTGAACTTCTTCGTTGTGCATGGCTATTAATATTCCTTCTTTTGGATTACTCAATTGGAAAAAGTGATCATTCCTACTTTTGTCCTGGTCGAATTTATCCACAGCTCCTACTCTATCTCAGTTGGCCCATAAGTGAAGTGGGATCACTGCTTCTTGTCTATAGACAAGTTTAAAGAGAGTTTTTCTAGTTGATTTCTTATAAGAAGATCTGTATGCCCATAAGACTGCGGGAATTTTTTCATCCCAGTTGTTCTTGTCGATGCCTCAGATCTTAGTGAGTCGTTTATGTAGTGTCTTATTAAATTCTTCAACAACATGATTTGCTTGGGGATGGTAAGCAATTTTTCTTCTATGATCAATGATAAATTTCTTTATTAGGACTTGGATCATATCGTTTACAAAATGTGTCCCTTGGTAATTGATTAGTGTTAGTGGACATCCAAATATTGTGATTATGTGCTCATAAATAAATTTCACTACGACCACTTTAGTGCATTTCTCATATGGTTCTTCTTACCCCACTTAGTCACATATTCAATTGTAGTGATCATATATTTTGTGCCAGTTCTTCTTCCTCTTTGAGGAAATTAGTCGAAACATTCAAAGGACCATATCTCAAATGGTCAATTATGATTGATAGAATCTAATGGAATTTCATTGTTCCAGAGAGGTAGACCTACTATTTGACAACTATCATATTTATTTACCTTTTCCTAACAATATTTATGCAAATTCAACCACCACAGAACTACCTTAAGTATCTTTTGCATTGTTGTGTCGGACTAAAAGTGGCCCCTGGTAGGTTCTACATGTTCCTCATTGATAATGTCTTCTCTTTCATGTTCTAGAGAAAATATCCTTAAGACATCATCTGGTCTCATTTTGTATAGATATTTTTTTATGATTGTGAATGGTGTTGATTTTAGAGGTAACACTTTGTTTTTATTTGTTGAGAGATCTTCGGGTGCCTTTCCTTCTTCCAAGAAACTTGTTATTTCTTCCATATTGTTTGGAGTTGTTTCGACATAGAATAGATAATAATTTGGAAGGTCGTCCTCTATTTCGGTCGGGTCGTCCCCTATCTTGAGTAGGGAAATATGGTCAGGCCTGACGTTCTTTTTCCCAGGTCAGACAATTATATCGAATTCAAATTGTTGGAATACTAATAACCAACAAATTATTTTTCCTTGATGAACATGTTTATTATATAGGTATTTTAATTTATGATAATTTGTAAAAAAATGTGAACGGGTTCAAAAGTAAGTAATGTTGAAATTTATGCAAAGTGAATATCGTCAACAAGGCTTCCCTTTCTGTTGTTGAATAATTCCTTTATTCTTTCTTAAAATTTCAAATAGGATATGCATTCGGGTGGTCAAGTGTCTCATCATATATGATTATGCTAGAACCGACTCGACGGTAACATTTGAAGAATCGACATGAACGTAAAACCCTCTCGACTAGTCAGAGAATTTTAGTATGGGAACTTCGACCAATTTCTTATTTAAATTTTTTAATGACTCCTAGAAGTCTTAAATCCACATAAACCCAATTTATTTATGAACCTTCTCATCCATTAGGAATGTGATATCTGAATAGTGGCATATAAATTTTTGGTAATACCCAGTATGTCCAAGGAAGATTTTAATATGTTTCAGATTTACATGTGGCTTCGAGTCAAGGATGATTTTTATTTTTTACATGTCAACTTTTACACCATCTTTACATACCACGTGGACTAAGAGAATTCCAATTGGTGTGGAGAATATGCACTTCTTAATATTGAGAGAAAATTGTATTTGTCTGCATCGCTCAAGCATTAATAAGAGCCATTATATATGGTTTTTGAATATGTTGTACAATCATCAAAGTATACAACCATTGTCTTGTAGATGTATTCTTGAAATGGTTTTATTGCTATTATTGAAAATATTGTTTGGGCATTCTTTAGCCCAAATGGCATTACCCTATAGGCAAGAGAGCCAAATTTAGACACAAATGTCATCTTTTATTGATATTATTTAAATATCGGCACTTGATTGTATCCCAAAAATCCATCTGTGAATTAGTATCACTCATGACCCGTAACTTCATTAATTATTTCATCGATGAAAGGAGTCGGGAACAAATCCATTAAACTTAGTTTTTTGAGACCTCTAAAGTTGACGCAAATTATAAACTTTTTAGGGCTGTGCTTATTTTGTTGAATCACCATAGGAATTTCACATTCTGCTTCATTGATTGGATATATGATTCCTTTTGATCACATTCCATTGATTTCTTTTTGGATGATGGGCTTGTATTTGTGAGCTAATTTGTAAGGTCGCCTTCTAATAAACTTTTCTCCAAGAATGAGCTCAATTTTCATTTCTCCCATTTCTTCTACAAGGCCTTTTATATCTTTATAGTCTTGTGAAAATATATCTTGATATTATTTGAGTAATTCGATGATGTCGGATATCTCCTTCTCTGTCCAATAGTTTCCTACTCTTGCTATTTTTGGTTGATTGTCATTTAATATATTGAATTGTTTTCTCTTTATTTCAGCATTCATCCACTATGGTGGTTTTCTTCTTCGAGATCTTGATCCCCTTCTTTGATTTTGGTGAATCTTTTCGAGAAGTTGGGGTGTTGATCCCCTTCTTAGAAATTCTTTATATTGATTTTACATAGTTTTGCATTGATGGGTGGTCACTTTTCCATCAAAAAGTCTATCCATGACAGGTTATATTTTCCATTTCGATTCTTCTTGTTGTTGTATTTTCATTATTCTATGTCGAAGCAAGGTGGAAAGTCTATGTCGATCCTACATTGACCATCATATTCCCTTTTTCATTTTGTATAGATGTTGTCGGTCTTTCTAGGAAGATTTTAATTTGTTTTGTTGTTTCTCTTAGATGTCCCCCCTCTAGAATAAATTCAAATTATTTGATAAAATTTTGTTTAATGTCAGACCAATTGAGTGTATGGCCACATGATTCTTCGATTTTGTACCAATTATTTGGTATTTCATCTACTGTGTTTGGAAACAAGTGTCTTCATACCATTTCATATATATATCCTACTCGCCACCATCCATTCTCACAATGGTGGATATTTTCAATTGTATCGTACCCATCCTTGACGATAGGGATATAGACTACTTTGGATAGTTTATTTTCTCCAAAGCATTCTACAAACTAAGTTGATACAATTTTCCATGTTTGTAGTCTTGGGGAATGTGTTTCCCACAATCTTACGGCTAGATCTATGAAGGTTTCCACCAAGATTTGAGTTCTTCCTTGTTCTCCAATAGATTTAGACACTTCCTCGACATGCGTCGACAGAACATTTCGTCTGTTGTAGTGCAGCATATTTTTCATTGTTTTGTCGGTTGGAATAAGTATAGGAGTTTTTCGAAGTATCTTTTCATACACTAGAGGTACTACTTGAATTGAATAACATGTTCTGGGATGTTTAACTAGGATGGATTCAATGGTCCAATAGTCTTTTGAGTGCACTTCACAATTTTATATCTACCAATTGTATACAGATGAGTCATAGTTGTGTTTGACCAACATGGAAGATTATGATGATATTTCTCCTTATGCGTTTGGTTCGATATAATCTCTTTGTTCATTTATTATTTTATACACACATTGCGCTTTTAGATATTCATCCAATGACTCACTCCAAGATTTCCCTTCATTAGGGTCCAAAGGGATTATTATTATTTTCCTTCCAGTCCCTTTTAAATTAATTATACACATATGTGTGCATATGTTATATCACATCGATGCTCTATCACCTAACATATAAAATTAAATTTTCCTAAAACAATTTAGATATCACAAAGTGATTAATAATGTTCATAGAAACATAGAAACATATTTTCCAGTATAATACGCATGGGAATTGTCGAGAGGGAATCTGAACCTAGATTGAAAGTTGGATTATATCACTTCATATAAAGACAATAATTACCCCAAAAGTAGGGAAAAAAGTAAAAAATTCGATCTCTATCATTGGTTAAGTTAAACTCCACAATGAATAATACTTTAGTGTAAGAGTAGATAGAAGCTTTTTCCTAGATTTACGGTTCCCAAGTGATACAGATCCATTTGTGTAGGCTTGGAATATTTTCCAAAATCCATTGAAATGGAAAATAATCTCATGACATTCATAAAAATCCCCTAGATTTTCCATTTCGTTCACAATAGTGGTGGATGGGCTAGAGATTTGTCAACCATGTGCAATCTAGGGATCTAGATTCCACTAGTGTCCCATGTTACCACCATATAAAGGAAGACGATTCTAAGAGTTAATGTGATCATAAGTGTACATAATATATTTGGTAGAAGAATGCTTCTAGGCGAGTTGGGGATTGCAAGTGCCTTTGGAGAAATCAAAGAATGAGTTGTCACCATGCTTGGGGATGTTGCATGCAAAGGATCATATGAAGAGGAGTAAACATATAATGGTAATTGGTTGTAGGTTAGGGGTGATCTTGAAGAAGAGGCAAAAGGGGGAAATGGATGAAGCTACAAGCAGATAAGCCCAAACCTTGCTTGTAACCTGTCATAAACATGATATCTACATGTAAAATAGAATTGTCACATTGATTAATATTAAGATATATTTGTAGGGGAGTTGGATGTTAATAATTTTCCCACTTTCACCTCCACCCCACCCTATTTTGTCAATTTTATCCCCCACTCCGATTTCAATTTCCCACTTTCACCCCACCTAATCATCAATGGAGATGTCGTTTTCTCACTTTGAACCCCCACCCCATTGATGGTGGGATGAGATGTAAAAGTGAGCAAACACTATTATTATTTTCTCACTTTCCCTCCATGCCGATTAAAGGTATGGGTGGAACCTGTTGTATAAGTAAGAAAATAATGTTTTCATCCACATGATATTAAATCTCAATGAAAAGTTGATATGTAAATAAATATAATGTATTTATGAAGATTAAAGATATGGGTTGAACCCGTTGTATAAGTAAGAAAATAATGTTTTCATCCACATGATATTAAATCTCAATGAAAATTTTAAATTTGATATGTAAATAAATATAATGTATTTATAAAGGAAATGATTTAAATATATAAATTATTTTTAATTTTAATTTAAATAAAATATTATAAATCATATTAACTTTTAATTTATTCATAATTTAAAGAAATTAACCAAAATTAAAATGTTAAAATGAAAATAGATGCATAATCATTTATAATAAGTTAAAACAAAGATAAATGTATATTGATTTACAATAATAATATTATTAACATCAATTTTCATTTCTAAATTTGTACTTTGTATTTGTGTAGATATTATTAGTCCCCGTCGTAGGCATAGAGGGACTATAGCGATCGATAAATCGTTGACCTGGCATTAGCTTGTGCGTTGACCAGAAATATTTCTCTATTGTCTATTGTTGGAACAAGGGAAGTGAAAATATCGATTTTAATATAATAAAAAGTATCATGTTTGTCAAGATATGATTGGACAATGGATTGGAGGTCTTATTGTCGCCTTCGCTATTCCCAATGTAAAATATGTTTGCATTTCCAAAGTATTTGGTAGTATATGGTCTTTTTGAATCATAAATTTTGTTAGGCAATCATGGAACGTGGATTAATGTTAGAATTAGTTCGAATGTTTCCCCTTAGCATTTTCTGCTGGGTTGAATACATTCTCCATGATATTGTTATGTCTGATTTTTTCTTTATTGTTGCGTGCTTCAAGAGAACAGTCCTTCCACACTGCATCTTTTCTTAAATGCTTGGACAAGCCTATTCCCTTCGATGGTCCTTACTGTCTTAACTATTTATCTAAGAGCTCTGCCAGTCTTAAATGTTTATTGTACAGATTCCTTGCAATACTGTTTTGTTCATGCACGACATCCCTGCTCTTGTGCTCCATCCTTGTTCGTTGTTTCGTTCCATGATTCTAGTTCTTATTTGATTCAACTTTGCAAAGTTGAGGTCCTGCACTTGCAGTTCGAGCTCTTCGTGGTTGTTCACTGGTTCGTTGTTCTTCAAATTTGCAAGCTGGTGGACCTGTTGTTGAGGTGTGCATTTTTTTTGGCACTGAGGTATTCTCATCCTTTGTTGACGGGTAAGTTTCCCTATTCTTGGTGATTTTCAATATTCTATTCCAGACCATTTTTGTCCGTGCTCTTAGTTTCTATTCCTAGAAAAAATGCGTTTTCATATGGAAGATGTCGCGTCCATAGTTTTTCCAAAAATTCCAATGCAGAGGGCTTTACAAAAAGTAGTTGGGAGCTATCAGAAGAGGGAACAATTGGGGGAGGTGTAGACACAATGTATGCTTCTACTCTGTGGGTCAGAAAACTGTGTCTGCGTGTTTTCTTTCTGTTGAGTTAAGTTATGGTTTTAATTTTTTGCGGTCTTTCTTTTGTTTGGTTCAGTTTCCAATGTTGGTCTGTTTTCTTCTCATCTTCTATGGGAACTAGGGGGGATTCAAGTTGAGAAGAAGAAGGTTGAAAGATACATACAGGGATTGGTGCAATATTTTTCTTTTCTTTTTTCTTTTGTTATTTTTTATTTTTTGCCTGTTCTTTTCTCTGTTTTGATAGAAACTGAAAGTATCTAGCAAACATCTTCAAAATGACAGTTGAAAAGATGAAAGATGTAATAGATGTTGATTCATATGAAAAATATACACAGTCCATTGTACATGACAACATTGACATGGTTTTGCATAGGAATGACCTTTTTAGATTGGATACATTCTCATATACTGTTGGGGATTTCCTTTTCGATACATTCCAGTTTCTATTAAATTTTTGGTATTCGCCGACCGAGATTTGCAATGGATTGATAGATTATTTCTTGGCCTGTTTTAAAAATGGTGATGTTGAGGCTTTGCAGTCCTATGGATACAGACTGGAATCTGATTTTCTTCGCTAGTTGGATGGAATACATTACGTGGCTATGTATTTTTCAAAGATGTGGTTGTCTTCATCTCTAGTTCTACCTGCACATCAGAGGGGACTTTGGGGAGATACATTTTGTATTCGGTGGTTGTCTAACTGGCTGAATAGATCAGTTGGCACATGGTCATTGACAAGAAAAAACAATATCTACTATTCAACAAAACTGCATCTGACAATCCATATTGCATCTTGTTCCATGATGTCGATGCCCTTAGTGGCCATTATGAACAATTGTTGTACAGAAAAATGTCCATATGCAATATAGAAGGTCCTCGTATCTACTTTTTCATTATTTGGAAAGACCTTCAATCACAATGGAAAGAGATTTTGGATGGCATAGATTGCTATGGTTTACAACTGGCAACAAATGTTGTGTCTAGTTGTGGAGATAGTCTGTTTAATGCAATTTGTTGTTTGGTAGCATCCGAGTTCTATGTTCAGTCGCTGTGTATTTACACTATACAAGCCTTCTACAATGTGATTATAAGCAACAACGAACAAGCTTTTAGGTTCTTGCATCAACACCTTTACCCATATCTCGTGGAAAATATGCCGGCAGTTGGAAGTTGGCAGGAATACCTTGTGAACATGGTGCTTCCATATGAAGAAGGGAATATGGAGGGTTATAGATTCTATTTGCAATGGCTATCTATGGTATTCAGGGTGAAGATCTAGGTTTGGTTGGCCTCGCCTGCTGGCACTATGCATTCCTGGGTTATTGATTCAAATTTCGATCGAACAATTCATATCCTGTCATTGAAAACAGATACAACACATATCCATTATGAACCTTTTCTTGGAGATATCGGTAGTTCAGGGTTGAGTGTGCGTGCCACCTAAACGACATCGAATCTGCATACGCGTGGAATGATTTTTAATGAAAACGAGAGTCCTCCTGGTTGCGATATGGGCAGACAGGGCTTGAAAAAAAAAATATGTGTAGAATTCATTTCAGTTGTGATGAGGCCATAGAGGGCTTAAAAAAAATGTAGAGTAAGTTATAAAGATTTGAAAAACATTGTTCGTCAAATTCGTCTGAATTCTGATAAGCAAATAGAGGCCTTGAACAAAAAATGTAAAATAGTTTTTGAGAAACTGGGTGAGAGTGAAATTCATCCCAATTTCCACCAGGTCATCCCGCCCTTGGGAAGAAAACATAGAGTAAGTTAGCACAACTTGAAAAAGGTCATGCGCGAGAGAAAAAAATACATTGCTACACTTCCTTTTATAGAGAAACTCACATATGACAATGTAAAGAAATTTGTTCATGCAGAACATAAAATAAACATGTGTGATTGCATATCCCAGAATGGTCATGCAATTGTGGCAGTTTGTTGTATACATGAAAAACAAGAAAGAGTTTCTACCAATACTTCTCTGCGAAAAAATAATGCAAGACAGACCTACATGAAACAAATGAAAGACACTCCTTCCATTGCATGTGCAATTTGTGAACAATTGAATTTTAGAAAAAAGAGTAAGTCTTTCATGCCTGATTTGCAAGAAGAATACCTTCGGCTGACAGCCCATGATAAACCATTTTCCAGTGAGAAAGTTTGTCTTCCATGCAAACAATCGCTTGATAATGGAAAACTGCCATAGTTTTCAACCCCTAACTGAATAAGATGTAATACACCACTAGCATATGTAAGTGCACTTATGGAACTTGAGGAGAGACTTGTCACTCTGCAAATTGTATTTTTAAGGTTAATTGCCTGATAATCCACAGTTGGTGTCATTTATTTTTTTGTCATCGACGTTTCGAATCCGAATCTGGATTCATCATCAGGACTAAACGTCAGTTATAAAGCTTGTTGATCTTCATCAATTAATAGTAGATGCAAGACAATTTTGAGATTTGTAATTAGGTCGGCTAGTTTTAACGTCCTATTTTTAAAACTGAGGAAAATTTAATTCAATTTTAGGGTTAGTAAATTAGGTTATTGATAATACTTCATAATTCAAGGTTTTCAATAATATTATAAATAAGACTACTAGGGTTTTAATAGGATAAAGTAGTGTGAAAAGTTATATATAGGCTAGGGTTAATAAGAAATTTACTAAATAGGGTTAATTTATGCTTATTAAATAGGGTTGATTTATGTTTTTATAAGATCTTATTTATTAAATTGCATTTTCTCAAATAAGACCTTGGGGATATAAGAGACCCCAGATGGGCTTAATAGGATCAATTATTAATGTGCCTGTTCAACTAGATGTTGCGCAAAAAGCGTTGCCATAGTTCATTAACAATACAATTACAATCGTTGTGTCTCTAAAAAGACGCTTCCAATACAAAAATGTGTATCATACAAGCAAAGTGCATGTGCATTCTGTTATGAAAACATTAAAGGAATTATGTTCCAGGGCCCTGTACAAAGAAGAGAACATTTGTATAAATTCCAACTGGAACAGTGTTCTCACAAAAGAACATGGAAACTCTGTAGAGACTCTCGAAAATCCTAGTGATTCTGATACAAGTGATGAATTAGAATCTGAAACACCTGTTGAAACATTGGTCCATGGATTCACTGATTCATAGCGCATTCATGACTTGCAAGACAAAATTGTTGAAATCGCACATGGCAAGGGGCAACATCCACTTGTTATATTCAAGGACAAATTCACTAAGGAAATGAACTTTCCAACACTGTTCTATGGAGATCCACATGGCGCTAATATTATAGAACGATTCGGTTATCATAAAATAGTCTGATGTGAGCTACTACATTCAAGCAGTTACTTCTCCTATCACATAACAAATTTGTTTTTCAAAACAATGAGCATAATAATAGAGAAAGTTTTTTCTTGAATGTGGGTTCGAATAAGAAAAGGCCAGTTACAAGGAAGAAATTTGTTGGCCAAGGATGTGAGGTACAAAGTAAACCTAGAAAAAATTATGAAATCTGATATTGGATGCATAGATTTCAAGAACATCTACACCTCTCCTGACAATTTGCAAAAAAACAAAACAAAATTTTTTGCAATGATCAAGCAATTGGGGCTGCTAATATTTTTCATCACATTTACAAGTGCAGAGCATTGGTGGGATCCATTGGTGGCTTCCATTTCTGACCTGCATAGTAAAAGGAAACGTAAAAAAAAAAATCGATACACTGGAAAATAACGACATTGACTACCTCATAAGAAAAGACCCGGTGACATGTACTCGATACTATAGACATAGAATAAATTTTTTGAGACAATTGATATGCCATGATGAAAGGTTTTTCGAAAAAACATTGGACTACATTTTTGTCACTGAATTCTAGAATAGGGGAAATGACCATGACCACGCACTGTTGTGGATAGAGGGTGCACCGGTCTATGGAGCTGATAGCAATTCAGAGATCGAACCATTTGTGGATAAATACATTACATGCAATACAAATCATTTGGAGCTAGACCTTGTGAAAGTCCATAGACATTACCATACAAGAAGTTGTAGAAAATGAAAAATCTCGCATTGCAGATACAACTTTCCTGTTCCAGCAATGAGAGCTACAAGAGTCATAGAGCCAGTTAGTTTAGAGGATAGTGTTGTTGTTGAGAAATCTAAATCCTTGTTCGCATTTCTAGAGCAAGGAGTATTTGACAAAATGATGATCTTTTATGTCTTCTTGACATAGGTAAATATATTAGAAGATGAGTACATCCAAGCCATACAAATAACGCTTAGGCAACCAACACTTTTCCTTAAATGAAAACTCTCCCATATTTGGAACAATAGTTTCTCCAAGGACATGCCAGTTATGTTGAGAGAAAATAAATATGCATAGTACGTGATGAATGCATATGGTGCAACATCCTACTGCACCTCATATATGATGAAGATTGACAAATCTATGACATCTGCATTAAGAAAAATACGAAAAGAACATGAAAGAAGTCATATCGATGCCATACAAATGATACACACCCTTGGAAATACATTTCTTAATATTCAACAAATGTCTTCTCAGCAGGCAGTTCACATTGCCCTTTCTTTGCCCCTCACTTGTAGTTCAATAAAATGTGTCTTCATAAGCACATATCCACTGGAACAATGCACATTTATGCTTAAACCACTGGTTTTACTGCAAAAAGAACCTGACAATTCAGAGGACATCATATGTTGCTCTATTATTGATTATTACATCCAACATCCATCTCCTATTAGGCATATCTGCTTAGCAGAATTCGTATCGCATTAAAAAAAAATGGTACACCCATATCAAAAAGAAAAACACCCTCTATTATACGGTTTGTCAAATACAATAAACATTGTGACTACGAAAACTATTGTAGAAAAAAATTGTTGTTGTGTGTTCTGTTCCATGAAAACGAAGAGACATTAATTTATAACTTCTCTACATGGGAGGCTGCGTATGTTTCCTTTGAGACTATAGCGCATATCAATGAAGCTAGATTTACCTACAATGTTAATCCAACATGGGGATATCTATAAGTTGTTGTTAATGACCTATAAAACCCTAGCGATCATGATGAGACATTCAGAAACCCAAAAACAACCATAACTCCTTCCAAGTCCTATGACTTACAAGTGGATTTTCCTCATCCTCCAACGACTGAAAGTGAAAAATGTATCAACCTTGGTTTTCATGTTACAAAACATCCTTTCCTGATTGAAAATATTGAATACCATGGAATAAAATATTTGTTGAATCACGAACAAAAAACAATTGTAAAGGACATTTCCATTCAAAAATGATTGAAAATGAACAATCTTGTGCATGTGTTCCTTACAGGCGGAGCAGGAACATGCAAGACATTCACAGCTAAAGCATTGTTCCAAATGCTTATACGAATCTATGATTCAAATAATTGCTTTGATCCTATAAAACCAAAGGTCCTAATAGTTGCATACACATGAAAAGTTGCATACAATGTTGGTGGAACAACAGTCCACTCTGCATTTTTAATGCCTTTTAACAAGTCACAGTTTCTTCCACTTAGCAAGTAAATGTTGGATACATTATCTCAGCGTTACGAGGAAATCAAACTTGTATTTATAGATGAAGCATATTTGATTGGTAGTCAGTTCTTGTATTCCACTGACAGCCGGCTAAGAAGCATAAAATATTTGTAGACCAAATACTTTGGAAACATTGACATGATCTTCTGTGGCGATCTTTACCAAGAACGGCCCATCCAAGATTATTTGATATTTGAACAATCTATCATTAACATGGAAACAGTGACCCATGAATTCTAAAGAGACAATATTAAATTCTTTTAGTTGCATACTACAATGCGCCAGACAGATGAAACATTTATTGCAATTGAGTATAGAATGTACACAAAGAACCAAACATATGATGACTTGACCTATATCAATTTCAGGTGCTTACAACCTACACTAACAGATCTAACGTTCCCTTACCTGTTCTATAGATATAAGGATGTTGCAAAGCATAATAGCCACATGTTGTCGCTCATGCCTGGCGATGATATCATCATCAATTCGATTGACTTGGAAGAATACAACCATGGAAATGTCCCATGTCATGAACATTTAGTCACTTTACCTTTGCACCTTGCACTGAAATTAGAAATGCTAGTTGAAATATATGCCTGTAACTATGATTCACAGGATGGTTTGGTGAACGGTGCAAATGGAATACTGAAAGGATATACGAAGATAAAAAAAATAGATGTCCTTTGGATTAAGTTCCATGAACCACATATAGGCATGCGACAAGCAAGCAAGTTGTCTTATCTATATAATTCAAACACTGCAAGCGATTGGACTCCTATTTTGTGAATATCAAAGCCAGTATCGACATCAAGAAATATAGGTCGACTGAAGATTCTCAAACAGTTTCCGATTAAACTTGCATGTGCATGTATAGTCCACAGATCACAAGGACTAACACTTGATAATGTTGTATTTCAGCCTGTTGTAATTTGGATACATGGACTTGTATACATAGCACTGTCCCATGTTAGAAGCATAGAATCCTTGTATTTACTAATTCCTATGATAAAAGATAACTTCAAAGTGAAACAAAAAGTTGATATTGAGATGGAACGACTTAGGACCACCGCAAAATGGAAATTGCATTATGATTACCAATCCATACAAACAAATTCATCTTAAATGCACACATGAATGATATACTGAATGACTATGATTTAATGCAGTCTGATATTCTGTGCTTGAAGGAAACACACATGGCATTATGCATGAAGAACAAACAATTCCCAAATCACAATTGCATATCAATTTACATGACACATGGGGTGATGATACTAGTGAAAAAACATGTACCAATTTTGGACCACATACATATCAAAGAAAAGAATGTTGAACTGGTGCTTGCCAATTTTTTTTCCCATGGAACAGAAGTTCCAATACTAAATCTGTACGTTGATCTCGATGCAACATTATCCAATATAGTAAATGTTATTTCCAATGTAGTGGACCATTTCCATCTGAACAGATCCATTCTACTTGTAGGAGACTTCAATATTGACATGCTACAAAATACTGGCAGAACAAAAGAATTGCAAAACTACATGTTCAAATACAGTTTGCGCTTTCTTCTGAACAACACAACCCATCTGCAAAACACACTTATTGACCATGTCTGGTCCAATGTGCCCATTTTTCAATACAGTATGTTTGTCTTAGACACATATTGGTTTGATCACGATACAATTGGTATTGCACTTGAATTATGACATATACATCAAACTTATTGCAAACTCATATTTCTATGTTTCAAAGCATATATGTATCCCTTATTTCTACACATAGCATTTTGGTGAGCATATAGATGGTATTCTACTCTAATGATGAAATATAAATTGTGAAAAAAAAAGAAAAAATAAGGTACATCCTCAAAATAACTATTTGTGACTCTATTCATCTTATTCAATTTTTTTTTTGTATATGTACATAGTAGTTTCCTTTTTCGTAACATTTGAGCTTATGTTCATATCCCTTTTTTTTTGTAGTTTTGTTGATAGTAACAGAAAGGAAAACTAGAAGGCGCAAAGAACTCCTACCCAGAGATGTACACGAATCAATGAAAATGTGCATTCTTTTCCTGCCTCTGTTCCATAGTAAACAATTTTTCCTTTACTTTCTCTGAAATTGTCAAACTTGTTTGCAGGTATGTTTTTTTTTTTTTTTCTTTTTCTTTTTNGCGCCAAGAAGCCACTACGTTGTACGTCCGCCATCCAGTAGAACTGCAATGTTGAGACAACCAACCCGTAAGTCCATTTTTCAATATGTATATAGCCCAACTATAATTGTTATTTGCAGGACACAAAACATTAGAGGCACAGTGTGCAACTCGCAAGTCCGTGATCCAAATAAGTGGCTAAGTATGGAATAAGGGATCTATGCATCATCAGAAATTTGTAGGGCACCGAAAAACAGAGACCCATTTCTAACCCCGCCAACCCGACAATGCGTGATGCACACACTGTACATGCTCTATAAATTCTCAGCCACCCGGCAAGTCCGCATGTCTATTTGTATATTGCGGAACTGTATGTGTTATTTGTAAAACATGGAACAATAGAGGCCTATTTTTTGACCCCTCCTGTCCGAGAACCCGCAAGTATGGAATGCGATATCGGTACACGATCTATAAAATCTCATGTCCATACTTTATAAAGGCACATATTTACTTTTTCCTCATTTCTGCACACACTGATATTGTAATCACAGAATTGGTGTTGCACATGAGTTATGAAATGTGCAGTGGGAGTCGGACGGAGCCCTTTTCTTTTCTTAGGAAATTTTGAACCCGCCAGCCTGAGAACCCAATTTCTATATGGAGTAAATCGGCCCAATGTACAATCCGCAAATATGTATTGTTCGTTTGTGGGATCCCACCAGCCCTGGAGTAGAATTTTGAGACGGTCACCTCGCAAATCCGCTTCTCAATTTATTATCATAAGATATTTGCAATGCGCCGAACAATAGAGAGTTATTTTTGACCCCACCAACCCAAGAACTCGCGATCTAGAAACTGTAGATGGTCTATCAAATCTCAGCCAGCCCGCAAGTCTTCTTCTCAATTTGTATATCACGGAACTTTGTGTGCTAATTGTAGAACATTGAACAATAAAGGCCTTCTTTTGAACCTGCCAGCCCGAAAACTCGTGATCCTGAACCATGCACTTTCAGACTTGGCCATTCCTTCCTTGCTTTCTCTTCCCCGTGGTCGTTACCTTCGCACGTGTGCATGATAAAAAACATTGTTTATATGTGTGTGTGTGTGTGTGTGTATTCTTTCTAATTATTTAATGCTAACAGTTCATCCTGTAGCTACCATCTAAGCTGTCATTGATTCACGCAAGGCTCAAGAAGTTTTGCCATTAATGAAATTTTTGTGAAGCATTTTCTTCTCCCTTCCCATTTTTAATTTCAAATTCCATGGAATGTCATTCACACGCCACTAGCTTTCTTCCTTCACGAAACCTCCAATCGCTTCTTAGTCTTAATTTCAAATACCATGCAATGCCATTCGCACGCTGCCAGCTTGGTTCGTTCAGGAAACCTCCTATCCTTAAATGTTCTTTGTCGTAACCCTCACCTTGACACTTCTAAGTTTGCAATAACTACACTTTACTTATAACAGGTCACCATACAACACACATATATATTTTCATTAATGAGGAGATTTTCCATTCGCACGCATTGAAGCAATGTTTGCGGGAGGTTATCTTTCCCCCTCCATTTCTTCATTTCAAGTAGCATCTGGAGCTAGCCAACCTTTTGATAAACTACTGACAGTGGCTCCACAACAGTTTTGTAGAGATATAGTGAACATCTTCCTCAAGAGTTTCCGATGTAGAAGAATGGAAAAAGAATTGTAGGGGAGGCGGAGCAACCCGAAATTTACCATCAAAACATGGATCTTGACGCTGATTTGGAAAGCATATTCTACAACCTTGATCAGCCCGCACATGCAATTCAGCATGCCTACTCAATGGACATGGTTGGTACTGAAATTTTTGATGAAGATGAATCCTTCGTATTCCAGAGCGTTGTTTTTGAAACCAAATCAAAAAAATTAATCATTGAAAAAAGAGATGTAAAAAATAAGAAAAGAAAACATTGTTCAGAACTTGACCTTGCCAATATGCACGCATACAAAATCTTTGAACTTCACAGGGAAACCAAAGATGCTCTTCATGATTCCGTTGGAGTCATTGAATTCGAAAATGCCAGACTAAAGAACTGGATTAAGGAATTAGAGGAATCTTTGTTTCTTATGTCATTTCTTGGCAGTTCCTTGGAAATAGCCATGACTCGGACTACGTTCACCCCTACAACAAATCTAAAAGGGTCCTCATGCTTCCTCTCATCCTGTAGAGGATATGTGGAGAAAAATATCAACAAAAGAATAGAACTGATTGCCAAGGCCTGAGAAACATCACAGAATATGGATTCCCTGGGGAGCAGGGCACATAACTTGCTCCTACTTCTGCAGATGGATTTAAAGAATGAAGAATATTTCTATGTGCACTTTGTCATCCCTTTATCCTTTCATGTCAACAACATGCCAGGGACGAGATGAAGACAACATGATCTCCCATCCAAAAAAAGGCTCACTCAATTAGAAGCATGCTAGAAACAGAAAGTCAAGAACCTGTACCTAATCGTGAAATCATGTGAGCAAGAAATACATTATTCACAAAGCTCAGAAAAATAGACTTAGCGGGAAAGACAAACGACTTCCAGGACCCTATCTTAATCCTCAAATCGCTAATGTTAGACAAGCAAGGTTTTGATCAACAAGTTGATAATTTGAAGGCCTTGTCTTTAGAATATTTTTATATAATTGTTGAATATCATGAAGAAGAGGTGGACAACTGGCTAGTTGGGTATTCACTATAGAATGGAGACATTCATGAAGGTCTGTGTAAACTTTCAATTGATCTAATAAAATTAGAAAATGAAGTTCTCAACATTAGAATCTGCAATGAAATCAACGCCGTCCCCTTGAGAAGCTATATTGAAGAGAACTTGAAGTGGATCAGCCACGAAATCCAACAGGCAAATGCATAAATCCTCTGTGTATTAATCTAGTTATTGAAGCGAGCTGCCCACAAAAACCAATAGGGAAAGGCATGACCAACCAAACATAAGAATTACTTATACGTACCATCCCTGTAAGTGTATAGTGATAGTCCTTTCTTTATCAATCCGGATATTCCTTTTCTGAGTAGAAATCTATAGGCATGAACTAATCTTCCCATTTCTACTTTTCAAGTATTACATTCTAGCGTGTCCAACTTTTTTCCACACTGCTATTTCTTGTACATATTTATGTTATGGTCCACGGGAGCCCCAATCCCAGTCTATATTGCAAACGCATTTACATTTCCATGGATATGTAACAAACTATTATTTTTTTCATATATTCCAAATAAAACTATTCTTTTGTCTCCTTATATATTTATGTCTTCCTGGATTTTTTATCTTCAGCTATGCTGAATGTGAAGTCATTCTATTTATGTTATCACTATTCTTTTTTTTTTCTTTTTCAAACTAAAGTATGAAATAAATCACTCACTCAAATTCGACATATCATATTTCACACATATATATGTTTCTTTAAATTTCCAGGAATATGTAACACGTTTCATTTTTTTCAAATTTTCAGGCCACCAACTCGACAACCCAGGCTCCAAAAACCACTTAAGTATGTAATATGGGCTCCATCACACTATATAGAATGAGGGCTCTGTACATGCTCTATACAAGTACATATTTCGTATGTATAAAAGTAAATATCTACTTTGAAAAATTATGTTTTTTCTATGTACAATTTATGCTCTCTAGGAACCTATAGTTTGATACATTTCAATTTCTTATATCCACAAGCCCCTATTTTAAAGAAAACTAATTTGGGAATGCTATTTATTTGGTCCTCCTATCTGCCACCCTGTGTAACAAACATTGGTACTATATTTTTTGTACATTTTCCCACCATCGTGTGTAAAACCTATGTAAAGAAAAATAATTCCCGAATGTTAAATTTTTGGGACACGATCCCCTTGAAATTCAAATAGTTCGCAGGTCCCATTATCAATTTGTACATCATGGAACTCTCAGTGCTATTTGAAGGTCATCGAACAACAAAAACCCTCTTTTCAGGTCCCTAGCCCGAGAACCCGCGATCCAAAAATTGGCTAAGTATAGACTGAGGGTTCCGTCTATGCCCTAATTCGGGAAGGATAGTTTTCCTCCTGCTTTTATGTGTTCCTAGATTTTTCATTTTCAGAATGGACTATGACATAAATCACTTACTCAAATTTAAGATATTAGATTTCACTTATATATATATATATATGTGTGTGTGTATGTGTGTGTGTGTGTGTGTGTGTGTGTGTGTGTGTGTTTCTTTAAATTTTCAGCAATATGTAACACATTTTATTATTTTTTTATATAAATGTTGTAAAATTGTGTTCACTACTTTATTTCTACTCAAAATTAAAGAGACTGTCATTCCTTGCCTATTTTCAACTTGTCCTCCACAATGTTTGTCACAAAGTCCCTTAAAATTAAAATAGTTCGCAAGACCGCTTCTCAATTTGTACACCGCCTATCTCTACTTGCTCTTTGTAGGACATGGATTGAAGGCTCCATCGTTGTTCTGTAAAATCTCATCCCGGTACTTTATGAAAGTACATATTTTGTATCTATAAAATTAAATGTATACTTTTCAAAAATTACGTATTTCCTATGTATAGCTTATGGTCTGCACGAACCTATAATTTCATAAATTTCAATTTCTTGTGTCGAGGAGCCCATGTTTTAAAGAAAACTAATTTGGGAATGCTATTTATTTCATCCTTCTACCCACCACCCTATGTAAGAGACACTGGTACTATACTTTTTGCCCTCTTTTCCACCAGCGTATGCAAAACCTATGTAAAGAAAACTAATTCGCAAACGCTGAATTTTTGGGACACGAGCTCCTTAAAATTCAAATACTTCGCAAGTCTGATTCTCAATTTGTATATCACGGAACTATTGGTGCTATTTGTAGGACACAGAAGAACAAAAGCCCGTTTTTCAGGTCCCCAACCCGAGAACCCGTGATCCAAAAAATGCCTAAGTCAAGAAGCTGCTTTTTTAAAGAAAACTAATTCGGGAATCATATTTGTTTCATAATTTTCTCCACCAACCTATGTAACAGACGTCAGTACTATTTATTTTTTTTACTCCAACAACATATGTAAAAAGGAAAACTAATTCAGGAATGCTAAACTTGTTCGACATGAGCGCCTTCAATTTCAAATAGTCCACAAGTCTGTTTGTCAATTTGTATATCGCGAAAATCTACAAACTATTTGTAGGCCATGGAACAACAGAAGCCCAATTTTCAACCCGTCAGACAGAGAACGCACCATTCAAGAATTCTAGTCCTCAATGTAGCATGTCAATTTGTATATCGTGATACTCTCGGTGGTATTTGTAGGCCACGAAAGAACATAAGCCCAATTTTCAGCCCGCAATCCCAACAACCCAGAATGAAGATTTTGTGCATGCTCTATATATTTACTTCATCAAATTACGTATTTAATTTTTGTAGGCCACGGAACAACAGAAGGCCAATTTTCATCCCCCTAGACCAAGAACCCGCGATCCAAAATTTCAAATAGTCTGTAAGATCGCTTGTTAATTTGTATATCACGGAATTCTCAGTGCTATTTGTAGGGTACAAAACAATATCAACCCAATTTTCAGCCCGACAACCCGAGAACCCGCTATCCAAAAATTCAAATAGTCCACAAAAATGCTTCTTAATTTGTATTTCATGGAACTCTCAGTGCTATTTGTAGGCGATGGAACAACAATAACCCAATTTTCATCCCACCACCCCAAAAACCCGGAATGAAGCTCCTGTGCCTTTGTTTTAAATAAAACTAATTCGGTATTGGTAGTCTTTTTATTCTTTTGTCCACGAACCTAAGGGAGCACAATTTTTATCTTTCTAGCCTGACAACCACAATGGTCTATATATCTACTTAATCAAATTACATATTTGGTATCTAGCAACTCTTCTTTGTAACATACGTATGCCCTTAAATATCAAATAGTCCACAACTCCAATTGTCAAAGTGTATGTCGCGGAACTCTGGGTGTAATTTGTAGTCCATGGAACAACAAAGCTCAAATTTCAGTGCACCAGTGCGTTACTACTATTTCTCTGTATTTTTTCCATGACCGTATGCAAAGCATATCAAAAGAATAGTACTTCAGAAATGCTAAATTTTTTGGACACCATGCCCTTAAGATTCTAATAGTTCGCAACTCCGATTGTCAATTTGTAAATCGTGAAACTATCCCTACTTTTTGTAGGGCATGGAAGAATAGAAACATCCCGAGAATCCACCATCCAAAAGATCACTAACTATTGAATCAGGAATCTGCCTCGTAAAATTACATATTTTGTATCTATAAATTATGCTATTCATGAATGTTTCATTTCATACATTTCAATTTCTATTGTGTGCAGGAATGCTAATTTTTTTTGTTTCTTTTTTTTAAGAAACCTATGTAACCCACATTACCACTATTTTCCCCGTTTTTTCGCCCATGTACACATGTACTTAAGCTTCATTCCCACGTGTTTGTACTCCTTCACATTTATTCGCTTTCTCGTGGATGGGGTACTAGTAGAGCACACACATCGAGCGGATCAGCTAGGAGCGATACTCTGTGGCGTTGATGATGTGATGACCGCATGCCACTCACTCCCAATTGACTAATCAGTTCAAGTTCAGCTCGCTCGAGGCATGGCACCATTACTCTCAGTGCACCCTACTCTACTTTCACATCCTTTCGACATACCAACACCCTCACTGCACCTTTATTCTATGCGTGCAGCCATTTATGGAACCTCAGTAGCTTCCCGACCTATTTCAATTGCTCCAGCGGGTCCAGATGGCTCATTCTTTCCTTCTTTTTCTTCTCAGATCTCAAATTCCTTCCCAACCTTTACCTGCTCTGCATTTGTCTTTCACTTCTCGGTTCCTTCCAAGTTTTCACTCTCCCACTATCCCGGAGATGCCCCGGCTATGAAGGAAGTCCAAAGGCCGACCAACCTGCTAGCCAAACCGACCCCGTCTGGTCCTGCATCCCCCGCCTGCTCCCTCCTTGTTATCCTCCTCCTCTCCAACCACCTCGTCCTCCTCCCTGATGTAGTCGATTCAAATTCATGCATCTCTCCTGCCCCTTCTTGTGTCCCTTGCTAATAAAATGGAGGAGTTGGACTGCTCAGGGGCCTCACTGAACAACAACCCAGGACCTTTAGGCAATTCTACATATGTTTCATACCCATGCCCTTTGTCCCCTCCCAACTCTCTAGCCACCCAGTTGCTTCAGGACCAGCTTCATGACACCCAATTTCAGATGGATGGTTCGAAATCTAGTCAAAATTCACGACGACAACCCCAATATTGAGAGGGTTCCAACGCTGACCCAGAATGCGAGTGGAAAACAGGCCTTGCACTAGTGCAGAGCCTGGTATTCGACCTGTGTCAGGACATGGACGACCTCTGGTTCCACCTATAGAGCCTAGATGAAAAAGCCTCTCGACTCCTGCAGTTTCTCTCCGTGTTACAATGTGCTCATCGCCTCGCACTAGAGGCAGCCCAATCAACAACAACCCAAGAAGAAACAACCTCAGCACCAGTGTTTCCACTGGAAAATTTGGTCCATGCAAACGCTAACTATGAGGAAAAGAGGCTTCCATCACTCCCAGAGGATGTCCAGAAGGAAGAGCACCTACCATCAAAGACAAAGAACTCTATGCAACTAGACCGCACACCAGTCCAGGAGGAGTCGCCTCCTCCCGGGGACACGACAATTCGTGCCTTTTGCATGGCCATGTCACTTCACTACAACCCATATCGGTGATCTCGGTTGTTTTTTTCTGTTGTTTTGTAATGTGCATGCCGACGTTTCATGCCTTTTTCCATGGTTATTATAATTAGGCTATCTACACTTTCCATAGCTCTAACGCCCACCCTTACGGGCCAAAATTTTGAACTCTTTTTGTATTAGTGACAATATGCACTTAAGTTATGAAGCGGTTTGGTTGGTTGAGCTGGTTTTTCCCTTAGGACAACTCAGTATTTACAACTTGAAACCATGGAAATTCTCTGTACTCCTTCATTTTGGCAGACTTTTATACAATCTTACTTATAAAAAAAAAATATTGAATAAAATTTAAAAAATTGCTTATACTATTCATTAACTAAGACATGTTATAACATTATATAAATCACGTTAAATGTCCATACAACATTATAATATTCTATAAATTGCTATGTTTCATGTATATCACAGAATTGTTCGCTGCAAAATGTATATCACATAACACACTGGACATGAAAAGTGTGAAACCGAAAATCCGCCAACCTGCAACTCTGTAATTGTTCAATACAAAATTTATGAAGTTTTATAGCATTATACAAATTACAATAAATCTTCGTACAATGTTATAATCTTCTATAAATTACTGTCTCATGTATATGACAGAATTGTTGGGTGCAAAATTTCTATTGTATGCTAATTTTTTGGTCTTCAACGAAGTTGATGTTTTAAATGTTGATGTAATTTCTAGAGATATGTAATAGACATTATTTAATTTATAATAAGTATGGAATGACCGCTCTGTCCATGCTCTGTAAAATGTGTGAAAATAAAACCAATTCGGCAATGCTAGATCTTTTTTGTCCAAGAAAAGCCTTATTTTTAAAGAAAAATAGTTCGACAATGCTAATTTTTTGGTGTTTTTCTCCACAAACCTATGTAACAGACATTATTACTATTCTATTGTATAACTGACATTATTAATTTCTGATAAATTTCTATAGTCCGCCACTCCACCTGTCATTTTGTATATTGTGGAAATGTCGGTCCTATTTGTAGGCCACGGAACATAAGAGGCCCAACTTTGAACCCGCCACCCCGAGAACCCGCGATCTAAAAACTGGCTAAGTATGCAATGAGGGCTCTGTGCATGTTCTATAAAATCTCATCCCCATACTTTATAAAACTACAAATTCCGTATGTATAAATTTAAATATATACTTGATACAAGTACATATTTCGTATGTATAAAAGTACATATTTCATATGTATAAAACTATATATTTACTTTACTATGTTCTTCATGCAAACCACATCTACTTCAACTTTCTACCCACGTGTCTCTACTACCTCACATTTACTCCCATCCCAACCTAGTAGGGACTCCGCTGCCATGCATCACTTTTTTTTTTACGTGACACATTTACCTCTACTACAAAGACAGTTTTTTTCCCTACAATAATTAATGTTATAATTAAATCACCTAAAATCATATTAAAATATAATGGGTTTCATGAATTTCATAACCACCATCATTATCAACCATCATCATCTTCATCTTTCTATTAAAAAATATTTTAATCATCTTCATCATCTTTCTATTAAGACCTGTTTTTTTAAATCAACATGTTTGTCTTCCTAATTATTATATAAATAATTTTTCATCATGTCTTGGTTTCCTTTCTTCATTTTAACCCTTTTTCACTACCCTAGAGAAAGAGAAGGTTCTATGGATACTAGTTATAAATTAAAGTTCATATAACTAAAATAAAGTTCATATTTATATGATTGACATTGAGTAACAACTCCTTTTCGGAATAGTTATAAATTAAAGTTCATATAACTAAAATAAAGTTCATATTGATATGATTGACATTGAGAAATAACTCCTTTTCGGAATTAGAGAGGTTAGATTCATGAATTCCCTCCATTCATTTTATGGAGCTTCATTCAAGGGGGGATTGATTTCTCAATCTATGCTAGTAGACCATCATCAATGTCCTCTTTTGGAAATGACATGTAATATGTAATAAAATATTACATGTAATATGTTATTAACATGTAATATGTAATATGTTATTAACATATTACATGTAATCATCAATATCCTCTTTTGGAAATGTTTTTTTTTTTCATTTTAATGATCTTCATTTATTGAGAATCGTTTTTCATATGATGACCATCACTTTTGTTTTGGTTTGTGTATTTTTCTCCTTTTTGAGTGATTGCATGTTTGGGGAAAATAATGCTAAAGATGTCCTATTTCTTGGAATATCTCACACCAAAGATTTGTATTCAGATATCTCATGACCTAATTCCATTTATAACTTTCCTTTTGTAGTAGCATCTTCTTTAGTAAATATTCAATAATGTTCATTTGAATACATACTTGGACATATTTGAAAACACCAAACATAATATGATAAAAGATATATTTCGAGGTATTTTCCCAAGGTATTCCTAATGTGCTCAAAGACAAATAAATGTCAAAACTTTGTCGATAGATTTAGGAGGTAGAGCCATACTGGAATATTTGTGATAGGCATAGCATGAGGATCAAAATTGAAAAACAATGGGGTAACAAAAATGATTGATCTTCCCATGGACTAGGGGGCCTCATGAGAAACTTTATGACAATCAACAATGTTTCAAAATTAAATACCTCAGGGTGATTTGTCTAGGTCTAATAGAATCTAATGTATAAGGCCAAAAACCATTGAATATGTAGATTAACACAACTGATTCATAGTAATGAGAGTAGGTTTGCAACCACCAACACTAAGACCTTTATTACTAGAAACTCTTTTGATTTATCTATGATATATGCCCTAGTCAAATACAAGTTCAAAGAGACTAACACATAGAGTTTTATTTACAAATACATCCTTTAAGGAATACATCTTTGTGACAACCAATCCAGATTGGTTCCCTTCTTCGTATTCAAACAATTCAAAAGAGTTTGTTTATCAAACAAAAATTTGAAATTAAAAGAAATTCAAAATACACCTTGTGCAGGTACTAGGATATTTTCCTTGATTGTGAGACCATACGTTGGAATTGAGGGCCTAATTTCATGCACTAAACTCTTTTATAGCATCACCATATGCTAAGAACCATGGTCTTATGCACGAAGGTACTCGATCAATCTTAATTGTTGATTCTAAAGTTGATCAATGATCAACCATAATGGAGCGGAATAACATCCGTCATTGATCTCGATCTTGGATCCTTTCTGGACCATTGATCAAAACTCAATACAAATAATTATCCAACATGGAACTTGATGCAGGAGAATCGCTCCAACTCATCATAAGTGCCAGCCAACCAACACATCCAGTGCACATTCATGAAAGGGAGAGGCGCAACCCTCTCGTTTTTTTTCAAAATTTGAATTTGAATTTAATGTTGTAAGGTTGATAGAGACAAGATCATGCCTTTTTACAGGTAGTGGTTGAGGTTTCCTTTAATGGTTACCTACATCTAAGTCCAAATTAGTTAGGTCTGCGACTTCTTTTTGCGTAATGTAGTTGTAGGAGTAGGAGCCGCTCTGAGATAGAGATAGCACAGAGGTGGTGGATGAGGATAAGCTCAAGAGAGCCCTCTTTTGTAATGAGTATATAGAGGAGTAGAGGGAGAGAGAGAATAGGAGAATTCTCAGGTAGACATATCTCGAGGGAGAGAACTGAGACTCTATAGCAGTCCAGTTTTTGTAAAAACACATTTTGTATAGACATTTGGAGATTAATACAAAGATAACTTTTTCTTGCCCACGAATTGTCTATGTATGTTTATGCATTTGAATGTCACTTGTATGCTGTAGATACAGGTTATAGATAGATTTTACTATCTATTTGTGATTTTGTCGGTTTCTATCTGGGTTCTTTAGGCCATGCAAGGAATGCACAACAGAACATTGGAAGTTTTGTAGCCAGTGCAAGGAGTGTGCATATGAGCTCTGTGGAGTCAGAAAGAACATGCAAGGACTGCACACTAGAAAGATTCACAGACTCAAAGAGGGGCCTCAAGGTTGTTGAATACCTTGGAGGACGAGTTGTGCTGGGGAAGGCACACAGAGAAGAGACACAATCTTTGGAGATTCTATAGAATCTCTTCCAGGTGGGCATTGAGCCGCTGCAAGTGTGCATGAGAAGAACTTCTTGTCGAGTTCGAAGACAACCAGAGTTACTGAACACTCTATAGGATCTATAAGGTGTGCATTGAGAAAAGGAGCGCCAAGTTTATTTTCAAGAAATAATTTGGACCTGAGATTGAGGAAATCTCAGCAGCATAAGGAGTGTGTGATGGTGGACTTATTCCAAGTCTCGAAGCTTAGGGGGAATAGTGCCTTTGCAAACAGAGAAATAGAAGAAAGGAGCAGAAGGTCGAGAAACCTTTCGAGGTTTCTGAGTTGACTAAGCTCACGAAGGGAAGAATTTCTATAATGCAGATGAGACCCAAAGGAACCGGGCTCGCAAGGGAAGCATCGAAGGCTAAGAACTTCGAGCATTGAATTTCTTCCAAGGGAAGGGAAGAGGCATAAGCTCAGAAGGAGGAGCATAGCTATCATTGGATCGACACAGGGAGGAAAGATCTAGACCGTTGAATCTACGTCCAGGAATACATCAGGAGCGAACATAGGAGTTGATCAGATCTAAGTCGTCATATCTGGGAGCAAGGATCAACATCCATTGATCTTGATGTAAGGGGCACGCATTTTAATTTTTTGGCATTTTACAGTCCGGGAAACATAAGAGGGAGAGCCTTTCGACTCCTAGAGACGTGAAATTGCAAAAATGCATTAGCTGTTGGATCTGGAGCGCAGTGGCATGAGAGCCGTTGAATCAAAGATATGTGCATGGGGTTTAGTCCCTGGGAGATGCACAAAAGATTTGATCTAAGCCATCAAATGTCATACAAGTAGTCGCCGTTTGTTGGACCAGGTGAATCTGCACGGAAGATAACAGTGGTACCATTCAGAGTCTTAAAGCACATGAGGAAGGATTTGAGTCGTCAGATCTCTCATAAAGGATAGATAGCCATTGGATCCAGAAAGAGGAGAACGAGGTTTAACCCTCGTAGAAGAAAAGAAGAGGACTGAACGAAATCCCAAAAGCATCATTACCGTCCACAGTAGGACATGTGGCAAGCGGTCAAGATTTTGGGGAAAGGCCTGAAAGATTCGAACCGTCGATCACAGACATATCTGGACCGTTGGTCCACATCACAATTTCAAGTAACGTGAGTTGCAAGGACAGAGGTCCTTGACTCCCAAAACCCCAATTCGCGAAATAGTGAAATAGCGAGGTCGGACGTGGACCGTAGATCTCAGGGGTTATTGTGAGTCGTTGATCGAATGCGAAGACATTTCACTAACCAGGGATTCGAAAGAAAAAGGAGAGGGACCCTTGCATCACGATTCCTCGAATCACGAAACCCCAAAATAACCAGGATTGTTAGATCAAAAAAGGATCAGAGTCGTCGATCTTGTAGTAGATATGATTTCGGACTTTCGACAACTGGGAGTTGGAGGGACAAGGAGTTAACCCCTCCACGTCGCCAAAACATGAAAACCTAGGGAGTCGGGTGGATGTTAGCCGCTGGTCATAGGGCGGAGGTCATGTGAGTCAGGAGTGAAGGTAGGAGCTAGTGGGAGCTAGGCTCTATTTCGGGGTTCGACAATTCGAAGGACAAGGAGCCTGGGAGAGCTCGCATACAGGAGTCCCAAAACCTCGAAACACGAAAGGAGTGTTGTTTGAAGCCTTGGTTCATTTCCCGAGGTCACCACATAAGAAGGGGATAGTTGGAAAGGAATCAACGCTGAGGTGTGTGTTGGTTCAGAACATAGAAGAGCACCGAAAAGAGGGTGAGCACGCAGGTTTCAATGATGATTTTAGGGGCTAAATTTCACTCATGGGCTAATTTTCCATGGTTTTCCAAAAAAATGATTCACCATTCTAAAAATGATTTGCCCAAATTCTATAGGATAGAATTATTTTACCTTAAAAATCGCCAAAATTTTATACAAAATATATAAAATCCATAGAAATTTGAATAATTTTACAAAACAAATCGCCAAACATTTATAGTTGGCATATCAAGGATTAGTAAGATTTGCCAAGGATTCTACATTTTAAAATAAATTTCCATCCTGAAGATCATCCATGGCAGGTTTTATCAAGGCCTGTGCCAGAGGATGAAGGGACCTGTGGATTCATTCAAAGGGTTCCAGCAAGAGCCCGAAGAGCCATTTCGGCTCAGGGAAGAGAGCGATCCAGAGATCGGGAGGTTAGTGGACCCTGCAGAGGTAGGGGGTCTTCCATCAGAACCTAACATCATCCTAACATATATTAGAGTTCGGACTTCGGAATGTTTTACAATATCCAACACCAAAACATTATAATGGCCATGGTCTACTGCGACGAGGGTCGTCGATCCTCAAATGAGAAGATTTAATATCAATTGTCTTGTCCTTCCTTTGTGGTACATGTCAAATCTACATGTGGAACCACACAAATGAGTAAATTGATGCCATGTATTTTTGAGCCACCACACCTTGGCGTATCAGACCTCCTCGTGTTAACCTCCTCGTACCTTGGTGATACACACTAATCCTACACCATCGATATTCCACTTCGAACAACAATTAGGTCTTGAATTTTGGATCAACTTTAATATTTCAACGATATTAATTAGATCTTGATCATTGTCAATCCTATTGTGATCTTGGGTGGATCGTTATCCCCTTTATAACGATTCTCCTTTCCATTCGATTTATGTCACGTGTGTTAGACCTCGGGACTTTGAGATTTCAGGCATATTCAAGAAACAAGAAAACATCGATGTGACGATTAGCAAAATGATGAAAGTCATCAATTTAATTACCCCAATTTCATATTGACCATCCACTTACATTGAATCACAATTATCTAAAAAAATTACTCTTAGACTATGCACAATTGTACAAATGGCGTAATTCTGAGAAAAAATCATTTATTTAACATCTGAATGAATATGATTACAGCATGAAGCTCATTTTCTTCTGGATTCTCACCCACTTCACACTTCTCATCCTACACTCATTCCACACACTCAAACCCTTTGTTCTCTCCCATCAAACATTTAATACAATAAGTACCAAATCGATCCATTCCATAGAGATAGGATCGATTTTCACCAAAATTACAAAAATCCTACATTCAACTTATATCAACCTCATTTTGATCCTAAAAGATAGGATATGATCCAAACATATTCCTAATTTATTTAACTCTTCCATCTACTATTACATTCGTGGCATAAATTCCTTCTTCTCAAACACGTTGGACTATTACAAATAATTAAAAACAATTGCAATGAGGAAACCAACTTCCTCTAAGAAAGTTCCTATGACATTAGAGGTCAAATACTAGATTGTTGTAGAAGATGCTCCTACAGCAGTCTCCCGAGGAAGAAAATACTTGTTCTTGGGATTGTTGTAGTATTTCTTCAAGAATTGTACCTTACTTAGATATTTGTTTTTGTTTTCATCCACATGGCATATTCAAGTGATTGTCCTTTCCACTTGACCAAGTACTTAAAGTACTCTTTACCCCTTGTCTTATTGACTTCCTTTTGGTCCAAAACAAATTCAGTATGCTTCTATTATGATATAGGTAGTTGTCTCTCCTAGTATATGATATGAATTTTGTCACTATCAGGTGCATTTTTCAAGTTATTTGTTGGTTCCTTGAAAGGGTATAAATTTGATACATTGAAAATTGGAGAAATTCCAAGGTTACTTGGAATTTCTATTTCATAATCATTTGAGAAAAGAATTCTCCACACTTTGCATGGTCCAATATTTTTGAGTTTTATTTTTTTTATTTCCATTAGTAAACCTTTCTCCTCTGAGGTGTTCCATGACCAAGTCTCCAACATAAAAATTCAACTATCTTCTCTTCAAATATTCCTTATGTTTGTACTTGTTGTTTTTGTCCTATATTTGTTGCTTGACCCTTTCTTGCAATCCCTGCATGATTATTGTAAAATATTCACCATCAACACTTCTAATTTCCTTTTCCCATTTATTTCTTAACTCATAAATTCCTCTAGATTACATTCCATACAAAATATTAAATGTACTTAATCATGTTCTTGTATTAGGAAAATCATTATGTCCAAACTCTGCTCATGCAAGTACCTGATCCCACTGTTTTGGATGCTCACTTACCAAACATCTCAATATATTTCCCAAGACTCTATTTACAACTTTGTTTTTTCCATAAATTTGTGGGTGGTATGTTGAACTAATGTTTAGATTGGTCCCTAACGTTTTCCACAAATGTCTCCAAAAATGACCCACAAATTTTGTGTCTCTGAGAAAAAAAATACTTTTTGGAAATCGATGAAACCTAAAAACTTATTTAAAGAAAAAATATGCAATGTGAGTTGCATCATTGGTCTTCTTACAAGCTATAAAGTGGGTGATTCTTTAGAATCTATCAACAACCACATAAATTGAATCATTACCTTGTTGAGTTCTTGGAAATACTAACACAAAGTCCATACTTACAGATTCCCATGGTCAGTATGGGATTGGTAATGGATGATATAGTACACTATTTTGTTCCTTTTGCATACTGACAAACCTTGCATCTTTCGACAAATTCCTTGTCCTGATTATGCATGTCGGAACAAAAATAAAATGTACTTAACTGAGAAAATATTTTTCCATGTCTAAAATGTCCTGCTAATCCACCACTCTTCTTTTCCTTCAATAGGTTTTCCCCTATTGAACATATTGTAATCCATAATTTGATTCCTTTCAACAATAAATCTTTTGAATCATGTAATCTAAATATGGTGTTTTGTCTTTGTTTAATGGATTTTCACAGACTACACAAGAAAATTTAAAATCTACATCATCTTTGTACATATATATCAACTCATCAAATCCTAAAACATTTACTTAAAACTATGATGAAATCCTAACCTCGTATTCCCATGGGTGTAGAAAATTAAAACCAATTTCTACTGCATCTCAAATCGATCCATCTCCTTAATCTACTCTCAAGCCAAAACTCATTTAAGAGAGTTATACAATTATATTTTATGTGTAACATACATTAACACTCTTGATCAACTCTTGTCTACATAGAACCTTGGACCATAACCGAGTTCTTATTCACTTTCTGACTTAGCTTCTTTTCATACCATCATAATTTTCACGTTGATCATCTCCCACCATTGATCATCATAGCATGGACAATATTGATATCTCGTCAGAGTCTTCTATCTTTGGATCCTTGCCATTGATCATCTCCCGATCAAACAATTGTGGTTAACTGTCATACTGGATTCACCTTCCTTCGTATCAAAATCCTCTTCTATTAGACTCCTTCAAGTGTTTCTCCCCCTCTCGGACATCGGTTAGTAAAATTTCCTCCATCGTTGATCTATCATAATATATAATGGTCACAAATCATCAGCCATCACTTCCACTATTCCAAGTATTTGTCGATCAACCTGTAGGTTCTTTCCATGTGTCTCAATTTTACTCATCCACAACACTCCCACGTGTCCACTTATGGTTCAATGGTGCCACGTCTAGTCCTTATCAATTTCTGTGTGTCACTCTGGTAACCTACCACGTGTCTCATCCCAAGAAATTGATTTATCTAACCCCTATTAGATATGATTCATTGATCGACATTTATTTGTCGTAGTTCTTGCTAATACGTGACTCTGATAAATCTACTTCAAATAGAAATCAGTTGTCACCACATGTCGCTCCCTCAATATTGATATGTATCATCCTGAATGGATCTCCATTATTTAATTATGTCTTTATATCATAGTTACTTCAGTTGCTTGACTTTGATGGTCGTGTTCTGAAAACAAATGGGATATCACCACATGTCCTTTGCTTAACCCTTCACGATGGTCACTCTAGATCTGTCTCGTTTGTCTGTCACATATTCCTTCACCAATCTATACAATTGTTTAAACAATTTTGAATCATTCATAGATCACCACCTGTCTTCTTCCAGATCCTCTTTCCGAGTCACTTGAACAAATATTAAACGTATATCGTTCTTCCTTCATTGGGGTGTATTTCAGACTTCAAACCTGAAGGCTTGATTTTGAAATCCTTGAAGCTTCACTTTGGATCTTGAAACTAGATAAATATTTGTCATGGATCCTCTTCTTCCCCGATCATCTCATCTGTTGATTGAATCTTTCCTACCAATGTTTCTCCCCTCCTTACACTCTGAATGTTCTACTTTGAAACTCATTCCTCCGTCATTTCGGCTCTAAACGTATCCCACTTCTAAGCCATCAATATCAAAGGATTGCCATCTAAATATCTAATCCCAATCATTCTTATTTTAACACAATAATAGAAAATATGTTTATTGTATCGACAATCATGATCAACTATCAATCTAGATACAATAGTGCCTGTTTCTCCTCACCTACAAAGGGTTTTTAGATTTGTTCCTTGCATGGATTGTGCACATAGTGAATGATACCTTTGCTTTCCCATGGACCTGATCCAATTTCAGCCTTCACTTGAATCAATCTAACTTATATACCTCAGGATCATCAATCTCTATGATGATGTTAAGAACCAATTATCAATATAGCATAGAAAAACCTCAGAATAAGTACTCAACTCCTTGAAAAAGAGATAATTTTAGATAGTAAGCCTCTTCGAGGGGGAAACCTCCTTTTACCCCACATAAATATTGAAGTACCAGATAATTCCAAATGAAAATGTCTCCTTGGTATATATAGGAGACTAGGAGGTATAATTACAACTAATGGAATAAAGATGACATAAATAAAATAACATTACTAATGTAATATGCCCAAATTAATGGGTAATGAGCCAATATTAGGGCTTAACATGCCCCTCCCCTTGAGACAAGGATTTTCCGCAATGCTTCTGTATAAAAGAATCATCTTCCCAAGTGGAATTTTCAACCGATAGTTTCCTCCATTTAATGAGATACTCTAAAATGGATTTGTTCCTCAGCTGGCAAATTCTTGTGTCAGTGATGGCTTCAGTGTCCAATATGATTTTTCCTTCCTCCTCAAGTTCTGGAAATATAGTTTGAACTGGGATCTTGTCACCTATAACCTTCTTTAAGAATGAAACATAGAAAAATGGGTGTACTCGTGAAGATGCAGGAAACTCCAATTTGTATGCCATAGTACCAATCTTTTGCAACACCTTATAAGGGACATAGTACTTTGGTGATAATTTATCATCCTTCTTGGATTGCTTGAGGGACATCTATTCGTATGGTTGTAGTCTTAAAAACACCCAATTCCCTTCTTCAAAACTTCTTTCACTATGATGTTGATCTTCTTGTTGCTTCATGCGATTTTGTACCATGGTCAGGTTGTCCTTTAATATTTGGAGAACTTGTTGTTGATTCTCGATGTGATCTTCCATTGCTTGAACCTTAGATTTTTTTTTTAGAGAAGAAGTGATGGAAGGAGGGTGGTATCCATAGAGTTCCATAAATGGTGTCATTTTTGTTGCTGTATGAAAGGAAGTGTTATACCACCATTCTGCCAAGGGTAACCATTTGAACCATTGTGTTTTTTTATCAGCGACAAAGCAACAAAGGTATCCTTCCAGATAATTTTTGACTATCTCAATTTGTCCATCAGATTGAGGATGATAGGATGAGCTATGAGCCAATTGAGTACACAAACAAGAAAAAAATTATGTCCAAAAATATCCAGTGAAGATGGGATCTCTGTCACTTACAATAATCTTTGGGCTGCCATGTAGCTTTTGAACTATCTCCATGAATGCAATGGAAACTGTACTAGCTTTGCAAGGATGAGAGAGTGCACAAAAGTGTGCGTAGTTTGTCAGTCTATCAATAATCACCATGATGACACTCTATCCTTCAGACTTCGGTAACCCTGTGATGAAATCCATGGAAACCTCCTCCCAACATTGACTTGGGATGACTAATGGTTGTAAAAGACCTGGGGTCTTAATTGTTTCCACCTTATCTTGTTGGCAAACCAAACATTTTTCCACAAACCTTTGAACATCAGTTTTAAGGCCATCCCAAAAAAAATCCTTCTTGACTCTATGGTAGGTTTTCAAAAATCCCAAGTGCCCTCCTACTGGAGAGGTGTGCATTTCCAATAGTACCTTTTGTTTTATTTGGGAGTTCTTACATAAATATAAGCGATCTCTGTACCATAGTGAATCATTTTTCCATGTAGATGTATCTGATGCACTAGAATCCTGCCGCAACCTTTGAATGAGAGTCCACACTTTTTCTTCATTCTTCCATTCATCCCTGGCTTCTATTATCCAATAGGGTTGGATGATTGAGATGGAACAAATAAAGGCCTCAACATCTTCATCCTTTCTTGAGAGTGCATCTGCCACAACATTTTGCTTCCCCTTTTTATAGACAATTTCAAAATCATAACCCAATATCTTGGTTACCCATTTTTTTTTTTCTTCTAAAGATAGTCTTTGTTCGAAGAAGTATTTAATACTATCATGATCTATTTTGACCTTGAAGTGCCTACCTATTAGGTTAGGAAGCCATTTCTTCAATGCATGTAGTATTTCCTTCATTTCCTTCTCATAAATGGGTTTCTGTAAGTACTTTCCCTTGAGTGGTCGACTTTCAAAAGCCAGGGGCCTTACTTCTTGCATTAGGAAAACACCAATTCCATTTCCCGAGGCATCACATTCCACAATAAAGGTTTTTGTGAAGTCTGGAGTGGTCAAGACAAGATCTTTGCACATCACCTTTTTAAATTTTTGAAAATATTTAGTTGCCTCTAGAGTCCATGAAAATGCATCCTTCTTAGTTAGTTCCATTAAAGGTGCCACTATTCTTCCATAGTTTCGAACAAACTTGCGGTAGTAATCTGTCAAACCCAAAAATCCTCTAAGATTCTTCAATGTTTTGGGAATTGGTCAGTCGATCATGGCCTTAATCTTGTTAGGGTCTACCTTGACACCTTCATGAGATACAATATGACCCAAATACTCTACCTCCTTCACTCCAAAGAAACATTTGGATGGTTTAGCATATATTTGTTGCTCCTTTAGTAGTTGTAGCACCTTGTCAACATGTCGCACATGATCCTCCCAAGACTTACTATATATTAGTATATCATAAAAAAATACTAACACAAATTTTCAAATGAAGGGATTGAAAATGGAATTCATCAACCCTTGGAATGTGGAAGGTGCATTTGTAAGGCCAAAAGGAATGACCAAAAAATCATAATGGCCTTCATGAGTTCGGAATGCTATTTTTGCGATATCTTCTTCCTTCATTCTAATATGATGATACCTTGAATGGAGATCCAACTTTGTGAAGTAGATTTCTCCATGTAGTTCATCTAACAATTCATCAATGATGGGAATGGGAAACTTATCTTTAATAATGATCTTGTTGATCTCTCTATAATCTGGACACATATTCCATGAGCTATCTTTCTTGAATACCATTACCACTGGTGCATAGTAAGAAATTTGGCTAGGTCTAATAATGCCAGCCTCTAACATTTCTTCAACCATGCGCTCAATTTCACTCTTTTGGGCGTAAGGGTATCTGTATGGCCTAATGTTAGGAGGAACACACCCATGAATTAGGTGAATTTCATGATCATGATTTCGAGTGGGTGGAAGACCTTTGGTAATATCTTCAAATACTTTGGAATGCTTATCAATGATCCCTTGGATATCTTGAGGAATATATGGCTTAGATGTTTGAACATCTAGTGAGCATAGTTGTACAACAACGCCTTGATTCCCATTTTTCAATAATTTTGTCATGCCATTAGAGCTTATCACCTTATCGGGTTTCCCTGTGATACCTCTTAACTCAATTTATTTTCCTTCCAATGAAAATTTCATGAAAAGTTCTTGAAAATTAAAAGCCACTGTTCCTAATGATTGTAACCATTGGATTCCTAGTACAACATCCGCACCACCCATGGGTATAGAAATACTTAGACTATTCATTACATATTCCCCCATAGTAATATTGATCTTATTGCATTTTCCTCAGCAATTGATAGTTACTCCATCTGCAATCATTACTTGAAATTGTGGCACTGGATATACAAAGCAATTGAGAGCTTTGGCTAATTTATAGTGAATGAAATTATGAGTACTGCCAGAATCAATTAGGACTATTACCTTTTTCTTTTTGATGTATCCTTCGATATTGAGGGTTTGAGGAGTGTTAATTCCATCCAATGCATTACACGATATCGTTGGAGTCAACTCTTCAGACGAAATTTCTTCTACGTTTTCATCTTGGGATGGTTCTTGTTCTTGTTATTATTCCTCTTCACAATCTATGTAGAATAATTTCTTCTCACCACACTTAGGTCCCTTACTTTACTTGTTGTCACAATTAAAGAATAAACCTTTTGTTTTTCTTTCCTCCAATTGTTGAGGTGTTTTAGAAGAAGGAGCATTGTTCTCTATATAGATGTTAGGATTGGTCCTTCTAGTATCCATAGCCATATTTTTACTTTCAACATTTCTTTCCACCTTAAATGCATTCACCAATGATATGGGTTCCCAAAGTTGAACCTCATGTTGAACGTTATCCTTTAAAGTTCCTATGAATACATCAATCAAGTGCTCATCTGGAATATCTGTTACCTTTATATTCAATCTTTGGAAGTTATCAATGTGCTCGGTAACTGAACCCTTAGGTATTGCTCCTTGTATCCTCATAGTGTGCTATCATTTCTTTTGTGAAAATTGTCCAAGTGATGAGTTATTTGCGAGAACAAAGCCATCGATACCATAGAAATTGATTCGGTTCTAAATATAAAGAAGCAATTCATACCTTTTGTGTATGTGGCACATTATGTAGATCAAAGAATTGATCCATCTGAAGTATCCATGTGATTGGGTCTTTGCCATCAAACTTCCTCATATTGATCTTAGGAACGTGGTTGGTCTTCAATCCAAAGTTGGACTTTCTCCATTCTTGATTCACCTTCCTTGTGTCATCATCATGAATTTCATGGGATGGATTTTAACTTTCAGGTGTCTTCTCTATTACGAAATTTTTAAATACTTCCATGATCTCCTCTTTTAAACCGTCCATCTTTCCCTCCAGCTTAGCTTCCATCTCTTGTAGTTCATATTTTGTTACTATCTTCTTTTGTAAATCATTTATGTCCCTAATAATTTCTTCACTTTCATAAAGAGTCCAAGTAGGATTGTGTGGAGGCTTATTTGGTGTAGAAGTTCCCTTTTTGGGTGGCATGTTGGCCAAGTATCACTTTTGAACCTTGATTTTGAGGTGGTTCTGCTAGACAATATTTCTTCTATTGTATCTCCCAATTTTTGTCCCTTCTAGGTATGAAACTTTATTTTATCTAGTTCTCTGATATTTCTTCTTTGCAATGCCACAGGTCTGATCAAAATTGGATTTTCCAAGTGGAATTTATGGTAACTTCCCCACATTTTGCTGATTTTTGGCCTTTCCAGGAGATCTCACTTGTATAGCGTTCCCAACACAAAATAATTGATATAAAATTCTGAAACTCATACCAGAAATACTACCAACTATCCACTATCCAATGAAACTAGTCCCACTCAATTTGGATACTCTAGGAAGAAGTTATGATTGTTTTACTTGGAACACCTTCTTGATACTAGTCAATAGGACTAGTCAGATACCCTATCTTCCACATGGTGTATCTAGAAATCTAGATGATCCAGAAGCTAAAATTTTAACCACAAATAAATTACTAATTTGTTTTAATAGCCTCCAGAGTTCAGGGTCTGACACATTATAGAAAAAAAGCTATAGAGAAAATTCCACAATGACTCAGTTCAGGATGATTTCAGAACCCTATCTTGCATAGGCTGTATCTCAAAAATTATAAGGCCTCAGGAGTGAAAGTTCAACCGAACGTACCTTGACCAGTCTACTAAATATCCTCCAAGCCGTTCCTTCTGAAACGTTGTAGAAAAACAATTATAGCGAAAATGCCAATGTGTCTCAGATGTAGCAGCGAAACCCCAAGACCTTGAGCTCTGATACCATATGTTAAGAACCAAATATCAATATAGCATAGAAAAACCTCAGAATAAGTACTCAACGCCTTGAATTTTTTTAAATAATAAGCCTCTTCAAGGGGGAAACCTCCTTTTACCCCACACAAATGTTCAAGTACCAGATGATTCCAAATGAAAATGTCTCTTTGGTATATATAGGATACTAGGAGGTATAATTAAAACTAATGGAATAAAGACAACATAAATAAAATAACATTACTAATGTAATATTCCCCAATTAAATGAGCCAATATTAGGTCTTAACAGATGACCAATGATCAATGGTCGTTAATAGTTCAATAATATGAGTATTTAATCATGACCAAACTATAACCTGCAACACACAATTTAACATCAATTTCTTATTGTTCCGTATTAACATCAATAACATTTAGTCTTGTGTATATTTAACACACACAAATTATGGATAGGAGTATTAACACATCATTTAATCCTAGACACTCGAAACAAAGTGGTTTTATTCTCAATTGTAAACATATTTCACATTAGATTTACATAAGTCCTTCTCCCCTAATGGCCTTTCACAATCTCATTCTTTGGTCTGATTGTATAATCAATTCGCCACCTCTTTATTTCCCTCAGGATAAAAAATAAATACAAAAGGATTTATGAAACTACAATTTGTTTCATATCCTAAAATCAGTCACACAAATCGCTAGGATCCTCTAGATCCACTAAATCCTAAGTGTAGATCCACAATATAATCATGAGAGATCCAACAAACCCTAAGATCTCTCTAATTGCTCACAACTATTAAGAAATAACTCAATTACATTGCATTCCACGACTAATACACGTTTTCTAGAATTCCTTCAAACATAGGAATTTTAAACATTTAAACTATTAAATTAAAATAAACTCAATATCCCTAGGTCTAACTAAACCAACTTGATTTTTGAGGCCGGATGCTCCTACACCAAACTCTTGTAAAATTAAACTAACTCTACTCAATGCATCTTCCACCTTATTTTATTTCCCACTTATGTGCTTAGTAATAAAAGTGAAATTCAACAAAACCTCAATCCATTTGACATGTGTCGAATTTAATTTTGTTTGACTGCTAATATACTCCAAGGAATGATTATCAGTGTAAAGAACAAATTCCTTTGGCATGAGGTACTGTCTCCATTTATTTAGTGCTTGAATAGTTGCATAAAACCCCTTGTTATATATATTTTTTATTTTCCTCGTTAATTTCTCACTAAAATAAACAACTCGTTTACTTTCCTCACTTAGAAAAACTCCTATTGCAGTCCCATTTGCATCACATTCAACTTGAAAAATCTTATTAAAATATGGAAGTTCTAAAATTGTTTGTTTTGTTATCTTCTTCTTTAATAATTTAAAACTTTTATCAACTGCCTCTGTCGATTTAAGTGGTTGTTTGGTTCCTTTAATGGTTTCTATAATTGGAGAACATATTCCACTAAAATTCCTAAGGAATTTTCCATAGAATCTTGTCAATCCATGGAAACTTGTTACCTAAAACTCATCCTTTGGAGTAGGCCAATTTGGTATAGCCTTCACCTTTTCCTGGTCTGTCTTCAATCCTTCTCAAGATATCACAAATCCAAAATAAACCAATTTTGTCTTCCCAAAACTACAGTTTTTCGATTTGATCAATGGCTTCTCTTTTTGTAGTTTATCTAAACACAACCTAAGGTGTCTCATTTTTTCTTCTCTAGATTGATCGTAGACTAGAATATCATCCAAATAAACTATGACAAACTTACCAATGAATTATTTAAGTACTTCATTCATCAATCTCTTGAAAGTGATAGGGCCATTTGTGAGTCAAAAAGGAATTACAATCCATCATTTTTTTTTAAATGTTGTTTTCCATTCGTCTCCTTATCTAATCCCGATCTGATGATAACCACTTTTCAAATCCATTTTTGAAAAATATTCAGCACCACTTATGCAATCCATCAAATCATCAATTCAGGTTAGTGGAAAACTATACGTTATTGTAACTTTTTTTATATCTCAGGAATATGTGCACATTCTCCATCCTCCATATTTCTTTGGGATTAACATTGTTGGAACTACAAATGGGCTCAAGCTTTCTCTCACCAAACCTTTATCTAATAATTCATGTACCTGATTTATTATGTCCTCATTCTCCTATGGGGTCATTTACTATGTTCTTTTATTTAGATGTTTATCCCCTGTAATTAAATATATACGATGACTGATACTTCTCAATGGAGGAAATTCATTTGGTAAATCATCAACCACAATATCAACAAATTCATGCAACCATTTTTTTAACTTCTTCAAGAAAATCATTTAAATTTGTGGTAGTGAGAATTACCTATGGTTTACCAATTAGGGAAAAATGTACCTCTTCCTTTTTAATATCTTGCAAAAATTATTTTCCACTGACCAATATGACCTTTGAGTTGTTTGCTCCAGTCCCTCCTTCATCATGTATTTCTTTTTTATCATACTTCCAAGGTCTACCTAGAAAATTAGGACACACAACCATGGGAATAACATCACAAAGTACCTTGTCTTTAATATTTATTTCTTGTAATTTGAAACTCCACTTCACATTGTTCATTCACTATTAGTTGATGTCGCTTTTGCATCCATGGCATCTTATATGAAATAGGGTGTGTTGTATTTTTCAAAGCCAACTTTTGAACCATCTTTGTAGACACCAAATTATCAATACTTCCACTATCAATAATGACTTTACAACATTTAGCTTTGTTTTTGTAGACAATTATGAATCATGTCCTCCTATGTGTAGGTTTTTTTATCACTTTATGTCATTTCAAAAGTATTCTCTTCATGATAAAAGACTCTCCAACTTTTGGTACATTCTGATGTACAAATGACTCCACACTTACTCTTATTGAAAAACATTTGCACTTCCTCTAATTGTGGAAGAATTTTCTATACATTCATATTATCTATGCCAAAACTTATTTCATCTAAAAAATCTAATAGAAAATCTTCTAGGTCTTTGACAAGTTCTCCGTTTTAAATTACCACATTTTTTTTACTATTCTTGTGGATGTGATTTTTTGACTTCTAAATTTGGAGCTGAAGATATTCCTTTTCCACCTTGTTGTCCTTTGTCTCTTTCTAAACTGCGACCTATGCTCCTTTGATTCTTATTTATTGCTAGTTTTTCTCCTATCTTAAGAGAAAATTGATATGCTTCTTCAACAATGTTCGAAGATAAAATGTCAATTTCATCTTGGATATCATATATTAATCCATTAAGATATCTAGGAATTTTTTTATGATTCTCTTCTATATGAACAACTCTTATATTCAATTTCTAAAACTATTTAGTGTATTTTATTTTATTTTTAATTAATTAATTTATTTATTTTTTATGTATGGAGGAATCAACAACTATTTGGGCACATGATCATGTTACATGTGGCTGTGTTATCCAACTGCTACCACTATAACCTCCAGGTGTGCCCACGATGCCCCTTACACGGCACACATTGTAAGCCGGGGGGAATTGAACTCGAAACCTCATGGAACTTCATTTTCACGGCACTAGCCAATTGAGTTTCCCCCCGAGGGTCTATTTAGTGTATTCTTTAACATACATGCCTATCTTCTTTAAATTCTACATTTGTCAAAAAATACTAAGTTGATAGTATCAAGGAATGAATTTACCTTTCAATATTTCTACCATTCTATCCTAGATCTTGATTCTTTTTTTTCCTTTTCTTTTCCTCTCATCTTGTACTCCATCCCACCATAGTAATGCATGTCCTTTCATCCTTTTCACAACATATTTTACCTTTTTCTCACTAGTTACATTTTCCTATTCAAATTACGTGTCCATAGTACTTATCCAATCCATTAATTCATCTACATTCATGTTTCCTTCATACACTGGCACCTCCATTATTGGTCTAGAGATAATTTTCATAATAGCTCTAACCAATGCTTCTTCAACACCTTCTTCCTCAGGATTTTCTCCCTCTTTAACTTTTGCAACTTCTTCTTCTTCACTGATATCTCCCAAGTCAACACCTCTTCCTTGAGAAACTTCAATTTCCTTCATTTGTTCCTGGAGATTTCTGATTTCATCAATAAATTAAGCATTTTCAACAAGCCTTCCTAGACCTTGGCCTCTACCTCCTCATATTCAAAATTCCATATTCAATTATCCTTTCCTGGATGTTGTGTGCTCTGATAACAAACTGAAAAATAACCCGCATTGGTTCCCTTGTTCGTATTCAAACAATTCAACAGATTTTGTTGATTGATTTTTTTTTCAAAATTAAAATAAATTCAAAATTTTCCTTCTGCAAGTATTTATCTGTTTTCCTTAACTGTGCAACCATAGGCTGGAACGGAGGGCCTAATTTTAGGTGCTAAATAAGTTGTCATATGACCATATGCTAAGAATCATGGGATAATGTTTGGAAGTACTTGATCCATATGGATCATTGATCCTAAAGATGATAAATGATCAATCACAATGAAGCGATATAATGTTCGTTGTTGATCTGTATCTCCAATCCTTTCTGGAACATTGATCAAAACTCAATACAAATTGTTGGCCAACATAGAACCTGATGTCTTCCTAAGATAAATCGACATCGAGATATTAAAACATTTTATAACCTCCAAAAACAAAAATATTCAATGGTCGTAGTCTGCTACAACAAGGGCCCTTGATATTTAGATTCGAAGATTTAATATCAACCGTCCAACCCTTGCTATATGAAACACATTGGAATTGTGTGTGGAACCACATAGACGATTAAATGGGTGCCACATATTTTTGGGCCACTAAACCTCGGGGTCTCAGAACTCCTTGTGTTAACCTCCTCGTACCTTGCTGATATGTGTTAATCCTACACCGTCGCTATGCCACTCGAATCAATGGTTAGTTCATGACTTATTGATCACCTTTAATATTTCGATGATATTAATTAGAGAGTTATCACCATCAATTGATGGATTTTTATCCTCCTTATAATGATTATCCTTTCCATTCAACTTATTCCATGTGTATCGGACCTCGATATTTCAAGATTTCAATCCTATTCAAGCAACGAGAAAATGTTGATGCACTGAAGGATGAAATGATGAAGGCATTCGATTTAATTTATTGGATTTGATCTTGACCGTCCACTTACATTGAATCAAAATTATCCAAACAATTTCCACTTAGACTTCACACAATTGTACAAAGGGCGTAATTCTCATAAACAATACTTTATTCAACATTTGAAGGAATGTGATTATAGCATGAAGCTCAGTTCCTTCTAGTTTCTATCGCACATCACACCTTTTACTCTACACTCATTCCACACACTCACACCCTTTTCTCTTGCATATCAAACCTTTAATACAATAAGGACAAGATCAATCCATTTCAAAGAGATAGGATCGGTTCTAACCAAAATTAGACAACGATTATATTTAGCTTACAATATCATGTTTCTAATCCTAAAAGATAAGATCTGATCCAAAAATATTCCTAGTATATCTAACTCTTCCATATCCTATTGCATTCATGGAAAAAATGATTTCTTCTAGAACACCCTCGACTATTACAAATAATTAAAAAAAATTACAATGAGGAAAGCAACTTTTGCTCATAAAGTTCCTAAAAACTTAAAGGTCAAATACTAGATTGTTGTAGAAGATGCTCCTACATCAATTTGAGGATGAAAGTGAATCATTTCCCACTACTCATTAGCATAGGTAAAAAACCAAATTGAGAATTGTCTCTTTTCATATGTAGTATTCTCATAATAGAGGATTGTCATCAAGTTTCTTACATGCAAACAAAAGTTACTCCTAGTCTACAGAGATCTCGTACACAGGATTCAATTTTTTTTTCATGTCTACCAGATAATCAATGTAGTTGACTGACATAATTAAGGTTTTCCCTATGAGATACTACCATGATTTGAGATCTTGCATTGATATCAAAACCCTCTCTCATTAAAACTAACCCAACATTTATTTTGATATATTTCATTGAAGAATTTTAATCCAATCAGTTTTTCAAACAATTAACACACTTCTAACTTTTCACATATAACATGCATGATAGTGAGGACATTGAATTTGAATGGTTCCAAAGTAGTTGCATCAAATCTACAAATATCTTTTGGAATCCCATAAGAAATGGTAGTAGCAGTGACTCCATTGACGATACTCAACCCCTTGAGAGATCGTCATCCTTGGTCACTTGAATTTATAGGTCATTGAAATAAGAAATGATAGTAAGCACAACATTGTTCACACTTTTTCCAAGAAGAGACTAGCTGATTTATTTTTTCTTGGTGATCAGGGTATAAATTTGAAAGACAATCTTATTCTTCCATTTTTTTTTCATGACGAGTTTCTATTTAAAATAGTCTTCGAATGATGCTTTATATTTATGTTTACATACTATTTAAATATTATGTTTATATATATATTTTAAAACAATTGTCATAAATACAAGATTTTTTTTTATTTATGAATGGAGATATGCCTAGAGAGAAGATAGAAATGATGAAGATACTCCAAAAATCAGTAACAATGGAAATTAATAAAGAACAAGAATTGTAAAACTTATCACTATTAGCAATGTTTGAAATAGAAATATACTCAAACAATTGTGTTTATATTTTAATGAGAATTCTCTAATACCTTTTTTCAAGGACATTCCCAATGATAGAATGGGATGGGGCGACTAGATTACAAATCATCACATAGTAGCACAGGTGGTCTCAATGCCTTATTTATGTGTGAGAAAACTATTAAAAACTTCAATATCAACAATTCAGATCTTGTATTAACTTTTAATGGTGGTTTTTTTTACCTTCTTGCTTCAATATCCTCTACTTGCAAGGATAAATAAGCTACTTAAAAACAATAAAAATCAAACAAAAATCTCAATCTCACAAAAAAAACAAGAAAAGTCACTTTAATTATTTCTACTTTTCCCCCAAAGGATGGTATTTTACATAGCATAGTGATGGCGCATGGGTGTGGTTGTGCCACATGAATCTCACCCTTTAGTAGGGTTTGTTATATTTGTAAATGAAGAAACAAAAATATCATAAGCCAAACATAGTCACACAAAATTAAAAAAACTAGAGATTTACGTGGTTCACCCAAGATTTGGGCTACGTCCACCAAGCAAAGCCATTAGTTTTCTTATTATTCATATCTTCGAGATTACAACAGACTTTCAAGCTCTCTCATATCCTCTCTCTCACATCCTCCCCTATCTGCCTCTATGGGATTACATAAATTTATATACATTTACACAGGAAATTGATTATTAAATGCAATCTCATCCATATTATAGCTTGGTCTTATTAGTTACAACCAACATTGAGTAACAGGATCAAAAGTCTATCCCTGGAGGAATTCGTTGTCACTGTATAACAATATCCACCTTGACAAAAATTAACCGGATGCCTTGCTCCTTCTTTTGTTCATCACCTTTTATGCAAGCCAATAGAAGCCAAGCACCATAATAACTTCTCTAAAAGTATTGGTTTTGTGAACATGTATGTGCAGTTCTCTTTTGTATGCACTTTCTCAAGAGAGACTCCACGTTCATCGATGACCTGTCTTGCAAAATGGTACTTGATAGGTATATGTTTTGTTTTATTGTGGTAGGTTCGATTCTTAGCCAAGTGAATAGAACTTTGAGTATCACAAAGTAACTTTACTTTGTCTTGCATCCTTCCAAACTCACCAAACAAAATTTTCAACCAAACTGCCTCTTTGCAAGCACGTGAAGCAGCTACGTATTCTACTTCTTTAGTGGATAATGCAACAATTTTCTATAGCTTTGACATCCAACTAATATCTCCACTTGCAAGAGTAAAGACATACCCTGAAGTCGACCTTCTCTTGTCCAAATCACCTGCAAAATCAGAATCAACATATCCACAAACTAATTCGCAACCACTATTATAAGTGATACAATAATCACTTGTGCCTTTCAAATACCGAAGCACCCATTTCACTGCTGCCCAGTGCTCTTTACCTGGATTTTCCATATACCTACAGACAACCCCAACTGCATGTAAAATGTTTGGCCGTGTGCTAACCACTGTATACATTAGACTTCCTACTGCATTTTCATATGGTATTCAAGACATATATTCCTTTTCTTCTTTTTTACTAAGACATAAAATTGAAGAAATCTTAAAATGGGAAGCCAAAGCAACTGAAACTAGCTTCACATCATGCATACCAAAACTCAAAGGTATCTTCTCAACATACTTATGTTGTGACAACCAAATATTACCATTCCTCTTGTCTCTGAATATCTCCATGCCCAAAATATGCCTTGGTCCTCCTAGATCTTTCATATCGAACGTCTTAGCCATCTGAGTCTTTAACCCGTTGATCTTAGTTATGATTTTTCTTGCTGAAAGCATATTGTAAAAATACAATACTAAGATAATGAATATGCCATTATTAAATTTCTTAAAGTAGACACAATGATCATACTCATTCCTTGTATAATTATGGCTCACCATGAAAGAGTCAAATTTATTTCACCATTGTCTGGGCGACTGCCTTAGACCAGACAATGATTTCTTGAACCTACAAACAAATTTCTTGTTGTGATTCTGAATGAACCCTTCAAGTTGTTCCATGTAAATTTCTTCATCCAAATATCCATGTAAGAAGGTGGTTTTAACATATAGTTGCAACAACTCCAAATCAAGTAATGCAACTAATGCTAACAAAATTCAAATTGAAACAGACTTAACAACTGGTGAAAAAATCTCATGAAAGTCAATACCTTCTTTCTGAGAATATCCTTTCTCAACCAACCTTTCTTTATACCTTTCCACCTTATCATTAACACCCTTCTTCATCTTTTAGACCCACTTGCAACCTACAGTTTTCATATCTCTTGGAAGTTCTACCAGGTCACATGTGGCATTCCTCTCTAATGCCTTCATTTCATCCTTCATTGGTTCTTTCCATTTATCAATGTTATAACCCTTCACAACTTCCTAATAGCAAAAAGGTTCATCATCATTAGTACTTAAAGAAACTGACGAAACAAAAGCATCATACCTTCTTGGAGGAACTCTCACCCACGTATACCTCCTTATGGAAGTTTGTGTTTCATCCACATTATATTTGTTGGTTGTGGAGCCTGATTATCTTCCTGATTTATAGGTCTTTTACTTTCAGTCGTGTTTATACCCCATGAAGTATTTACACCCCAGAAGTATGTACACTCTTCCACGCGGGGGAGTGCAGAGGGGGGGTACCCCCTCTGCGGGGTCCAGGGGTCCTATCCCTCCGGCTAGGGGGTTTGGGGGCAAGCGGGCCCCCAGTGGGGGTTCGGGGGCGAAGCCCCCGAAGCAAAAATTGCCTTGTAAAAGTATATTGTAATTTCATTGTAAATCAGGACCGTTCATTATAAGGTCGCAGATCTAACGGTAGAGATTATGTTAGGTTTTTTTTCCCTAGAAGGCAACCCTCTTTTATGAGGGAAATGTATCGCGGCTATGGATGGTGGTGAATATTGTATTCTGAGGGAGGAGACTGTGAGAGAAAGAAGAGGAAGTTACAACGGGTTTTGCTATAGGTTGTATCCCTTCATTTGCTGGATAATAATAAAGGAAGGATCTGGTGATTTCTCTGGTGGACGTAGCCCACACTGGGTGAACCACATAAATATGTGTTTCTCTTGTATTGTGTGTCTTCTATATTTTGTTTTTGCATTTGTTTTATTTTATTGCTCCGCGGTCCTGTTTTTCTAACAACTGGTATCAGAGCATAAGTTAACTCACAGGAAAAGAGGGTTCCTGGTTCGAGTGGGAGCAATGTCGGAAGATGGAAAGTTTAGGGTCGAGAAATTTAATGGCCAAAACTACCAGTTATGGAAGATGAAGATGGAAGACTATTTATATCAGAAGGATCTATTC
>ML780354.1:715366-747624 GCA_009831015.1 Picea engelmannii
CAACAAGTTGTACTGTGACAGTCAGAGTGCCATTCACCTTGCAAAGAACTCAGCCTTCCATTCAAAGACTAAGCATATACAGTTGAGGTACCACTTCATACGATATGCCTTGGAAGATGGACAATTGAAGCTGTAAAAGATACACACTAGCCAGAATCCTGCAGACATGTTAACAAAGGGAGTAACCAGGGAGAAACTAAGTTCTTGCTCAGTTTCAGTTGGTCTTCAAGAATGAAGATGAAAATGAGAAATTTGCCAGGTCCAAGAAGGTTCAGAGTCCAGCATATACAACATCGGTGGAGTTGTTGAGATCAGTCTCCAAGTGGGAGATTGTTGGATGTGGAGCTTGATTATCTTCCTGATTTATAGGTCTTTTATTTTCAGCCGTATTTATACCCCATGAAGTATTTACACCCCAAAAGTATGTACACTCTTCCACGCAGGAGAGTGTAGAGGGGGGGTATCCCCTTTGCAGGGTACGGGGGGCCTATACCATTGTCTGGGGGGTTTGGGGGCAAGCGGGCCCCCAACGGGGGTTCGAGGGCGAAGCCCCCTAAGAAAAAATTGCATTGTAAAAGTATATTGTAATTTCATTGTAAATCTGGACCGTTCATTATAAGGTTGCAGATCTAACGGTAGAGATTATGTTAGGGCTTTTTGCCATAGAAGACAACCCTCTTTTATGAGGGAAATGTATCACGGCTATGGATGGTGGTGAATATTGTATTCTGAGAGAGGAGACTGTGAGAGAAAGAAGAGGAAGCTACAACGGGTTTTGTTGTAGGTTGTATCCCTTCATTTGCTCGATAATAATAAATGAAGGACCTGGCAATTTCTATGGTGGACGTAGCCCACACTGGGTGAACCACATAAATCTGTGTCTCTCTTGTATTGTGTGTCTTTTGTGTTTTGTTTCTGCATTTGTTTTATTTTATTGCTCTGTGGTCCTGTTTTTCTAACAATATTGATTGTTATAATCAACCATGTCTTCCTCTACAGGAAACTCTTCGTGAACATCTTCATAAACTTGTTCATGTTCACTTTCATTTGTATTTTAACTGGTTTCAAACTAAATCTGTTGATACTTAGTTACTTCTTTATGTTTCATTTGAACACCTACATATGATTTGATGAAAGATGGTTAATCAAATATTACATCTATGTTAATGGTGATATTTTGGGCAGTAGGATCCCACAACCTGTACCCCTTAATACCATCACCATATCCAACAAAGATAATCGTCTTTTATCTTGGATCTAATTTAGAACGCTGATGTTTCAAAATTAAAGCATAGGCTTCACAACCAAAAACTTTAAGATTAGAATAATTACAAGGGTGACCTTTCCATACCTCTTCAAGAATATTGCATTATGTTGTTGTTGATGGTGATCGATTCACCAGATAACAAGTTGTAGTTAGTGCTTCTGCCCACAGTTCCTGCTGCAAGTTGGCGTTACTTATCATATTACTTTCTCTTTCTATAAGAGTCATGTTCATTCGTTCAACAACTCCATTCTCCTGAAGAGTATAGGCAGTGATTTTATGCCTATCAATCCCAAAATCCTTGCAATAGTTATCAAATTCCATTGACGTAAATTGACTACCATTATCAGTTCTTAAACATTTAATGGATCTACGAGTGCTCTTTCCTACTAAATATCTAAACTACTTAAAAACAGTAAATACACCAGATTTTCTTTTTAACATATATATCCAAACCTTCCTAGAGAAATCATCTATTAAAGTTACAAAATATGATGCTCCTCCATACGAAACAGTAGGGGATGGTCCCCAAACATCAGAATGGATATAGTCAAGGATTCCCTCACTGGTGTGCCTTCCGGTTTTAAATTTCTGCCTATTATGTTTTCCATAAATACAGTGCTTATATAAATCTAACTTTAAAGACTTTAGACTAGGAAGTAACTTGCGATCAGATAATACATTCAATCCTTGTTCACTCATATGGCCAAACCGTTGATGCCACAGTCGAATAGAATCACTGTCATTCTCGGATATTACTGCCGCATGATCTAACTTAGTTTTTCCTTCTAACAGAAATAGGTTACCAACCGTCTTCTCTATCATAACCAATAAAACTCCTTTGTAGAACTCCATAACTCCACCTTGAACAATACTCTTATATCCTCTAGTGTCTAAGACTCCCAAATAAATTAGGTTCTTCCTAAGCTCAGGTACATGTCTCACATCAGTTAGTATTTTAACAGTTCCATCAAACATCTTAATTCGAATGCCACCAATTCCCACAACTTTACATGATATGTCATTTCCCATGTAAACAACTCCATCATCTATAGACTGGTAAGTAACAAACCAGTGTCTATGAAGACACATGTGATTTGAAGCACCAGAATCTAATAAACATTGTTGATCATGACATGAACCAATACTAATTGCTAAAACTTCATTAGTCATACCTGAACCTGTTGTTGAACTAGTTTCAGTTGTGTTTGCTTCCTTCATTTCTTTTGGAGGTTCTTCTTTGGAGGCTTGTAGTCTCTTCCAACATTCCTTCTTCAGGTGTACCGATTAGCCACAAAATCAACACTTAAGATTTTTCTTTCTACCCTTCGACTTTGACCGAGAGAAATCCCTCTGACCTTGTCCTCTTTCTTTAGGTTTGCCTATGACCATCATTGCCTCAGATGTAGAGTTTTTTGAATTGGTTTTCTTCCTTGTTTCCTCAGACATTAGTGCTCCAACAATAACATTAAACTCAATACTTTATGTTGTGCTAAAACTAATAGAGGTAACAAAGTGATCCCATGATGCGGGCAAAGAACACAATAATGTAATTTCCTTATCTTCACATTCGAATTTAACTCCCATGCTATTCAACTGGACTAAAAGAGTATTAAAAGTATTTAAATGATCAGTTGTTTTTGTACCTTCCTTCATGCGGAAACTGTACAATTGTATTTTCAGCAAGATCATATTCATCAAGGATTTCGTCATATACAAGTTTTCCAGCTTCATCCACAAACCAATTGTTGTCTTCTCCGCAACAATGTTGAATAGAACATCATCGGCCCAACACAGGCGTATGGCACTCAGTGATCGCACATCGATCTCATCCCAGTATTAATCTGTTATGGTTGTGGGTTTCTTTTCTTTTCCCAAAAGCGCCTTCATCATGCCTTGTTGCATGAGCAAATCATTCATCTTAACCTTCCAGATCTCGAAATTTTTCTTTCCATTGAACTTCTCGATTTCAAATTTAGCACTCTGAGTTTTCGCCATTAGGAGAGGAAAAAATTCCAAAAAAAACCACTTCTTATAATAACCAATCCCTTTAAAATGTAGAAGAATAATGGTATAAACTCCAAAAGCTTTAATAAAAAAGTTTAATAAAAAACATTTTACTAACCTCACCTTTTATTAGAAAAGATTCAAATAATTAAAATTCACTTTTTAATTCCTCCATCTTTTACATACAATATTTAATATAATATACATACAATACTTAATATAATATGGGAGTGTTTCCTTGAAGGGATATCGCCGCTCTCCACAAACAAATAGACGAGCGTTGTTTTGGTATTTCGTGAATTTCTTAAGTCTACGACTTCTTAGCGCTCCCATCCAGCAGGAACCCCAGCGCTGATGCAAAAAAATCAGCGCTCCTCCTATCAAGCGACTCACACGGATCTTCCACACTCCTTCACGGTTTGGCACTGTTGCACGCTCCTCTTCTGATGGCCTCACAGATTTCCAAACGCAGCTCTGAAACCAGTTATATTTGTAAATGTGGAAACTCAAATATCATAAGCCAAGCATAGTCACACAAAATTAAAAAACACAGAGATTTACGTGGTTTACCCAAGATTTGGGGCTATATCCACCAAGCGAAGGCATCAGTGGTCTTGTTATTTATATCTTGGAGATTACAACAGACTTTCAAGCTCTCTCATATCCTCTCTCTCACATCCTAGAAAAAAAATCTATCCTTTAAGGAATCTGTTGTCACCGTATAACAGGCTTATTGTGCATAGTGTCACATTAAATTTTTTAATATTTAATAACATTGAAATTTCTAATACTTAATAACATGTGTTTCCTCCTTAGAGATCATAAATTCATGCCTTTAAACTCCCAGTCTCCACTGTATCGATTGCAATTAAAAAAAACAAGTTTTTCTAACACCCCAAAGACCCACTCTGAACAAAGTTTGTGCATATATCCTAGCCTCATATAGAAATATCAACATGTGGGCGTAGTGTATGTTTATCTCGGGAGTGGAAGTCTTATCTCAAAGTCTCAATAGTGTGGGTGTACTTACCGCTTATCTCATAGTTTCACCTCGACGAGTTAATGGCTTGTTTTCTTTTTTTTATTTTCTGCATTAGATTTGAAAATACTTAAGGTTTCTTACCTCATATATGGAAGTCATATAATTATATGAAGTATATTATGTTGTTGTATCAAGTCGTGCGTTGCATACCAAAAAACAATTCAAACATTTTCACATGATTATTGTTTATTATATGTCGGTATAATGTCTTATATGTGAAGTTTTCTTTCAATGATATGCATACAAGTACAGGAAACCATTTATTTCATCTTATGTTTTTCAGATGAATAATGACGGTTTTATTGGTTATGTTTTTTATTATATATATATATATATTTCATATTTCATATCAAAAGGCTTTATTAGAACTAGAATTCAACCATAGTAATCTTTAGTAATTCCTTGTCCTTGATGCTAATATTAAGAAGTTTATTTTGGTAAACGCAGACTTCAAACTTGGAGTTGACGCAATTGAAGGAAAAGGTTGAAAGCTTAGAAAGACGGAGAAGGTAATATTTAAAAAAAAAAATTGTTTTCTCAATCACAACACATTTTAATTTAAAATGTTAAATTGCATGCAGGCATTTTTTGGGTGAAGACCTTGAATCACTAAGTGTTAAGGAGTTGCAACAACTTGAGCAACAACTCGAAGAAGGCTTAAAACAGGTCACATCGAAAAAGGTAACTAAAATCATTATTGTGTGAGATTTCTAAATAATACTTAATATTTCAATGATTGTATTGGATATTATTGCTAAACATGAGATATTTAGTGATAATCTTACTATCAAATAAAAACTTTGTTGTTTTTAAACAGGAAATATAGGTTGAAAATATGTAAAACATTTTGGTATAAAACCAGTCATAAAATATGTTAAATGATTAAAATATACTATTATATAATATAATATATATTACCTTTTTGTAAAGTTATTTTATGGTTTTATATTTTGTTTTCGTGTGTTAGGAATAGGGTTTTATTTATAATTTTCAATGTGAGGTGTTAAATGTGAAATAATAATTTATATAAATAAAATATATATTTTAATAATGAAAATTAATATAAAATAGAATAATGAATATAAAATAGAAATAAAAATGAAAAATAAAAGTAATTTAATAAATAATTAAATTTATTTAATAAATAAATTTTAATATATTGTATATATACATAATTTATATTAATGGAATACTAAAAATGCATTTTTGCAATCACGTTGTTAAGGGTAAATGTTTATGTGCATTATATTATGTGTTAATGTAGACATTTTGTATGTTGAATAGTGAAGAATTGAAGGATGTTTGAGTTATTATTATGTAAAAAATTTATTGAAAAAGAAATAAAAATTATATTTAAGTATAATTTTCTCGGTTTAATGGTTAAGAACATGTGTTTTTACTTAATCTAGTTCAAATCAAGAGGTGTGTTCCGTATGTATACCTTTGTAATACACCAATAGAACCCCAACCAAAAAAAAAAAAATGTCTAGCATGTGAGAAGAAAAGATTAGAATGTATTTTTTTTTTTAATCTTGATGGTTTATGTTGTAAAAGCTTTTGGAAAAAGACTTATGTGAAAATTATATCATCATGAACATTGAAGATGATAAATATATTTTTTAAATTTATTTTATTTATCTAGAAACAAATTGAATAGACAATCTAGTTACAAAGAATACACAATTATTTCATTGGTGAGTGGGATGAAAATCGTCCTAGAAGTGTAGGACAGTCGGTGATGGAGTGTGTTGTTAAGGCACTCTATGATGTTAAAGTCACTGGTTGTTAAGGCACTCTATGATGTTAAAGTCACTGGTTCGAAACCTAACAAAAAATCCAGCTATGTTAAGGCTTAGTGTGGCTCAAGCTAAGGCTTAGTGTGGCTCAGGCCGGGTGCTATCCCCAAGTGATTTTGACAACAACTTAGATTTTTAACTTGCAAAGATTATAAGGTTTTTGTTTTGTAACCTAGAAGCCAAAGCCAAGGTCGTTTGGCCACACTAAACAAGATTAAAAAAAAATGAAATTTTGTTCATTCAAACAAAACCCTATCTCTATCATTAAGGTTGAGGAGAATAATAATTTATAATGCTAGTAAAACAATAACCAAAACTCATAAACATTATAATGACCCTATCCCTATCATTAGGGTTGAGGAGAATAATAATTTATAATGCTAGTAAAACAATAACCAAAACTCATAAACATTATAATGACATGGATATCTCATTTAAGGGTATTGCTGCTCATATAATAAAATGAAATGTAAATTCTAAAGAGCATCATATATTCTCATAACATTTACAAAGAGTTTGAATGAGCAAGTTTTCATCGCTTTTGAAACCCAAACACACGATAAAATAACTCTACTTTTGATCCACGAAGGAGATGACTCGGAGCCGAACCGATTATCACTTCCACAAGGCATACATAGTGGGTTGTAAAATAAAAGAGTACCTGATACCTATGGCATGTCAAACCCAAGTTCTCCAAAGGTTCATAAAGAACCTTGTACAGAAGGAAGTATAGGGTTATAACTATAACGAAACATTTAAATCAAAACCCAATTAAAAGTATGACCGAAATCCAAATGTACTCTCACCTTAGAGGTCGGCCATTTGTCATACGAATTGAAAAACACATTGTTTGTCTTTCTGTACAGAGCAAACCTCTAAGGCAATAAAAATTATAAGTTGAACAAAATTATCGAGAAAACGATTTATGAACCCATTGTCTAAATCGTATTACTACGATTCAGTGAAAGCGTAAAATGTGAGGTTTGCTGTCAGTGAAATAAAAAATATATATTAATGTGTTTACCTTAAAATAAATTCAGATGGTTTACCAGCTCATTGTTTTGGTGTAAGCCGACACCACCAAACCTCAGAAAACCTGCATGCAAATCATTATATTTAGTTTCAAGTAAGAATTAAAAATAAAATACATAAAAGCAGAAGTCAACATTACATATTTATACTTCGTTACAGAGGAGATTCATTACTTGAATCCAATGATGATAGCGTTGTTTGTAAGTGAATATAGTAAAAAATGGGAAACCCTCAAACGAGAAGACTAGAGCATGAAGGCTCTATGGCTTCACCATTATCGTTTTGAGAAACAATGAATTGTAATGAGGCTTGGATAACACACCCCATTAAGATATGAGATTACTTATGTAAACACGACTGTCAAATATAATAACTAGTACCAATTCGTGAAACATATTTCCAGAGAATCACTTTGGTATAGTATGGTGTATCTTCATTTTCATTTGAGAATAGATCAATAGCTAGTGGGGAAACGATAGATCAATAATGATTTGAAATATTCAACCTTGGTAGGTCTATATTAACATAATAGGAGAGGTGAAACAAAATTTGCATTGCACGTAAACAATTTTGGTAAAAATGAAAGGACTATCTTTTTACAAGGTACAAATAGCCAAACTCTCCTAGTATTTGGTAGTTTCTACATGAAACATATATAGATAAACATGTTATCTTATGAAGACATCAATGAATAAAATCATTAACTTTGAAAAAAAAAAATTAATGAGAAGAAGTTGTAATACCTATCGAAACAAGATCATAATTATTAAGTGAATTTGAATATAAAGGATCCTTTGTCATGGTACACCATGACTATTAGACAATACAGTTAAAAAAATTATACATTATTATATACTTAGTCTCCTTTAAAACAGAAATACTTTAAATGATAATATTATGGGATCATGTTTATCAAGGAATTTAAAAAATTAAAAATTAAAGTTAGTTGGAATTTGGAGTCATTACAAATTAAACACTATGGTCTTATGGGATCAAAATGAGCATAAGTTTTGTTTACAAAAATATAAATATATATACATTATAAATCTTGTTAAAAGCAAAAGAATTGGTGTCAATTGTGTTTTTCACATATCAGAATTGAATAACAATGTGTCATGGTTGAAGAACCTCATCAATAAAAACCAAGTGTTCCACATATGTATGTCGAATTAAACAATGAACAACCACAAAAAAACTCTATAGTATTGTTGGAAACCATGCATGACATAAAGGAAGAATTATAAAGTACCAAGACAAATGATGAAAAACTACTCAAGTGTAGTAAAGAACAAGAAGAATTAAATGGGATTCTTTTAAAAAAATACGACTGATATGAAACAATTCAGAGAAATATGATAGACTTCTAATAATACAAAAAATGAACTTTCCAATGAAGAGTCATGCAAGCATAAGGATTAACAAGAAAATGGTAATAAAACAAAATTATTAGATAAAGAAAGAAGTGAAGATAATTTTGATAATAACACCTTACATAAAATTGAACCCAAAACTAAGAAAAGGAAATGGTGTGAGGAAGAGTTACATGGGGAATTTAAGAAAATCATACCACCCATTTTTAATTATGCATCTGAGGAAGAATTCAAAGCTTGGATATTGAACATGAGTAAGTACTTCCAAATTTACAATTAACCAAGGAACTTGAGGGTGATATTAGTAGTCTATAAGATAAATGGAAAAATTGACAATTGGTGGTAGGAGACAAAGATCGTTAATCATATCATGGGTAGTGAGTTGATCTAGAAAATATTCAAGAAATATTTTAAACAAAACTATTTAACGAAATGATACTATCTTGAAAAAGATAAGGAGTTCCATGATATTAAAAAAGGACATATGTCTATTGAGGACTTTGTCGTTAAGTTTGTGAATCTGATGGGATATGTACCCTACCTTAGAGATGAGAAGGTAAAATTTTAGTGGTTAATGAGTTGTTTTCCTAAAAGCATGCAAAGACAAAATTGAGTTCCTTAATCCAAAGACAATGGATGAGGCAATAAGGCATGATAAACTATGTTTTACTCAATTTAAATAGAGGTGTGAAAATTCAAAGACATGATAGCATAAAAACAAGGAAAATTTTGATCCTAATAAAAAAAAAAATTAAACATCCTCGACAACTATCATATAGTTTCCTAGTTAAGAGAAACATATTGAATGGAAAACAAAGTGTATCAACTCAAAAAAATTAAACCTACATAATTGATGAACAAGATAATTAAGGCAACATTTAGGGATAAATTTAGGCCACCTCATTGGTGTCGGGGTTGAAAATAACCTCAGTTATACTGAGAGTGTACTTTAAATAAAAAAGGAAATTAGGCAATACATAACATTCAAGAAGAAACAATAATGAATGACATCGCTTGAAGTATTCATAAGATTAATGCTACCCTGGAAAATCGACAGGTTGACCATCAATCTTCCATGGTTGAGGTCAAAGGTATGATAAATGAGAAACCTTTATATATGTTAATAGACATTGGTGGAAATCTAATTTATGTTTCACCTACAATGGTAGAATGTTGTAAAATAGAAAAAGTTAAACATAAGAAATCTTCGTTCGTTTGATTAACTACATGTATGAAAAGAAAAGTTATTGAAATGGTAAAAGATTGTACAATAAACATGGATGGAATGGAAACCAATATAGATCTAAATATTGTACCATTAGGATCTTAAGATTTACTTGTAGGAAAAGATTGGCTGGAAAAAAATTCAACTATTGTAAATTGTCGTTATAAGACTTTTATCTGTCTAGATGACTTTGAAAAAAGTAGAATAATAAAAGGAATACCATAGGGAGTGTCAATAAGACAAATCTCTTCTTTACAGTTGAAAATAAGTCCAATAAAAGGATGTGAAATTTATTTTGTGCATGTATCTAAGGTACCTGACCTATTATATTAGCATAATAGAGAAATAATGCAGAAAATAACACCGAGATAGCAACAAAATACTGAAATATTGTAGAGATAATAGTGGAACAACAAATTATATGGAACCACAACACCATAATTATACATTTATTCATAGGAAACAATTTTACTTGTCTCTTCGAGGGGGAAACCTCCAATAGATCAGAGATCTATTACAAAACATTTCCCAGACAAAACTTATCATACTCTCTACTCTTATTTATATCAAATTTATCTATCCCAGAGAACAATCTAGAGGAATATCCTTCTAGAAGAGGAAGATTCCATTAGGTCTTATTACAATTGACTTATTCCTCCGTATTCCTAGGACTTATAAATATTGACCTTTATTACATGGAAATATATTATTCTACCCACTTGAGGGGTTAGGTAGTTTAGGTCCCTAGCATGCCCTCCCCCTTAAAATAAACCTTGTCCTCAAGGCTTGAGATGATGAAATTTTTGCAGAATGCTAGCTGGCTCCCAAGTGAAATCTACTGAAGTTGTATCTTTCCACTAAAATAATACTTCCTTGATGATGCGTTGACGAAGACTATTCTCACGCTGGACCAAAATGGCTTGTGGTTGCAACCAGATGGATCCTTCTTCATTCAACTCGAGAAGGATGGTTTGAGTTGGGAAATTAGTTCTAATCACCTTCTTTAAGCAAGAGACATGAAAAACATGATGGAGCTTGGAAGAACTAGGAAAATCTAAATGATAGGCAACCTTTCCCACGTGCTTGAGCACTGTATAAGGACCATAAAATTTAGGCACCAGTTTCTCACAATGTTAATCCTTGAGTGAAGTTTTTTTATAAGGTTGCAAACAAAGAAATACATGGTCGCCTTCAACAAATTGACATTCTAAGGGACCTTGATCGACTTTTTTCTTCGTGTAGTTCTGAGTCACGACCAAATTATCTTTGAGGGTATGGAGAATAGCGTCTTGAACTATAAGTGTTTGGTCAACCGCCTGAACCTTTGAGACACCTGGCATGTAGGAGAGAAGGAAAGGTGGATTTTGTCCATATATTGCTTCAAAATGAGTCATGAGAGTAACTGTATGGTAATAAGTGTTGTACCACCATTCAACTAATGGTAACTGTAACGTCCCTGACCATCAACCTTTGTCGGGTAATGCTACCCAACAACCTTATGTTTTTGCAACTAGCTCTGATACCATTTTATGTATTTATATGCATATCTATCTAGTGAAAATTAATAGCTATAACATTTTGTTCATGTCACTATTCATGCAATAATAACATTAAAACATATAGAAAACATATTCTAATATACAAAGCTTAATGTGGAAATAACAGTATGCCTACACATACAACATATATGAAATATCAAGGCATTACTCATCAATTATAAAACATGTATGATTACTCAACATACAATCAACATAGATCTGGTACTTATCTTTCAACAGATTACCACCAATTGTGTGCAAACCTTCCACGAACCCCCTAGACATAGACCACGCTTCTTATCACTCTCAATAGTGGGTCACCCTTGAGCTAGGAATAAAATCCACCTCGGTAAATCGATTCCTACACTATGCTGAGACAATGGGATGCTACACAGTCAATTAGGAAGGATTCCCTCTTAGAAGAAAACTTATACACACAAGCTACAACCTCCCATTCCCCACATGCTTGTCCCACCCCATGAAGTTTTCCCCTTCTCTACTCAACAGTCCTTCGGCTGCCCCACTTCCCTTCCAGAGATTCAACAACAAGTCGTACATGAATTATCAGAGAACTATAGCTATTGGTGGGCTCCCTCCATGAGAAATCACTTCCCCAACAATCTCTCTCACTTGGAGAGATTTTCTCACAGGCCTAACAACCTGCTTCTTCAACATGGGACTGAAAACCCACCTCTTCAAACAAAAGGCATGACAACCTGCTTCATCAGTCCAACTTCTAAGTCAATTCAAGTAAGGCGATGGCTACAACAAAGCTCGGTAATAGAACATATGATGGAATAAAGCCACACTGGGTCAAGGAACCGTGTGGGCTGTAACCGCCAACCGCTAAGACAAAACATGGGCTCAGGAAGTTACAGGGTGTGTCAGGCTTCATAGGTGATACACAGGATAGCTTGAGTGTGACTATAGGTTCCCAAGGTGCGTTTTTTCTCAAAGGTCGATGATGGAGAACGGGTTCAATGCATAAATCCCTTGGTGAATCAAGAAGGATGGCCGACTTGCCAGAATCATGAGGGTCATGAGGAAAGTGAGCATGGGGAGAGACCCGAGAGTGGAGAGTGAGATCCCCAACGAGCTAGTTTTCCAAGCTATAACTACAAGTGCCCAGGTCGAGACCTGTATTCCTGAATTTGCATGAGCTCCAATTAGCAATTTTTCCCTCTCCCAGGAACTTAGGACAACATGGCTTATTTCAATCATGGCCTTTGGGAAATAATAATAAAATATTATTCCTTTAAAAGTAATCTCTAGCTTATCCCCTATGCCTAGACATGTATCCCCCTCCCTTACCCTACCTAGTGGAGCTTAGTCCCCCATTCTCTTTTATCATGTTCGGTCTACATGAAATGATGTATTTATATTAATGATATGACTATTTACATATACAAAAACAGGCTCTTTAGCATTTAGCATCTAGGCTCTATGTCCTAATCACCACATAATCCTACTAGCTTATAATCACTTGGATCACCATCCTACAAGACATATTTGCATTCACAATTACAATTGGGGCTCGATCTTTGGATGTTACAATCCCCTCCCGTTATTTATGCATTGTTCTCAATACATTATATACCATATACCATTCAAATTCTTTAAAAATATCCAAGATTTAGCTATTGGAATCTTGTTATCAATCGGGTGCTCTACTTTCCAGCACCAATTCTGGTATTCATACTGCATCTGGAAGTCAATTTCTCTATTCCATAGAGCTACTTCTGAAAATAATTAAGCCCATTGTTCCATTTGACACACCCTCCTTATGGAAGATACCATGCTAGAAGCATCCTTGAGTTTCCTCCTCCTTGTTTCACTCACCTTTCTAGGCTCAAGAACCCCTTCACTGCTATGTAGTCCTTCAACGATGCATATTGCCAAGGATTTCACACACAAGGAGAGTGCTAACCCATTACCAGAACCCCGCCAAGGTTCTACAATTATAGGGATTTAGTATCCTCAACAGTATTTGTTCTTTCCCAACATTCCAACTTTGATCGATATTATCTCATCTGCATCAAACACATGCAACAATCATGAGAGAACATAAAATAATTCATTTAGAAATCAAATTAATTTCATAAGGAATTCCACTTTTCCCAAAATATGAAATTAGTTTTTCATAATTATTTTTTCATTGTTGTTGCAATAATAGGATGCAATCTTCCTTATGGATTTGAGCAAGCGCCATGATGAATACCATTTTTCCTGCAATTCTTGTATCTTGCATTCAACCAAAAAATTGTCAGTATTTCCTTTAGATCATTCTCTCATTGCAATATGTACAAAAACCTTATGAAGTGTTCTGAGAATTTTCCATAACTAACAATTCAATCACAACTACAAACAATTTATTGGATAAAATGAATTATCATTCTATGCATACGTCTATTCCTCATTAATATCAATAAATTCATTACTTATTTTTTTGAACAAAAAATTTCCTATAGTCAATGTTCATGTGACTACTTGACTTGCAACTTTCCTGTTGGAATGTCTAACAACCCCTGAAATGTTCTCAATTCCATGAGTTAGAAACACTTCAACCGTTAGTATAATTATTTCCATGCAATAATATATATTCATGAACTCACAAAACACATTCAAGAAATGCATTTAAGTATACAATTCAATCATGTATGAGTGAAACTCTTCCACTTACTATGCATGAGTGCAACTCTCAATGCATATTTATCCAATGCACCTTTGCATAGATTTTCAGAATGATCCTTATCTAAGTCATGTATCTCACCATCCATAAATTGGAAATATGCCCAATGTCTTCACACATTCTTCACACACTTCCCATTGTCTTCTTGATTATTTGGATTCCTTCCTTTTCGACCCAAACACTACACGAAGAATATAATTATGTGGTGTGCATTAGTGTTAGAAAAAAGGTTTCATTCCAAGTTTTACTTAAAGGTAGGAAGCTCACTGGGTATTTGTGTGGTACGTAACCTTTCTATATCCATACCTTGCCATATCCAATCATGTCCTGGTCTCATACATGACTATATTTCCTGGCATCATTCCTATAACAAGTTCTTATCTTTTATTTCTTTGGTTATTACCTTATAACCAAATTAACATAACATGATACTATGTAAGTGTGTGCATTCAAAATATAAGAAGCTTTGATAACTATAACATGCCTCTAGCCTTTATTACACCTGGTGGTAACGTATTCTTGTTAATGCACTTAAAAAATACCATATTGTGTATTATAAAAATTCAAACTGGGGAAATTCTTACTTGAATATACTTTTGGAAATTACGCAACATAATTTCAAAAGAGAAATACTTACCTTCGTAGCTTCCATTAAACGAGTTTGATGATACCTGATTAGCTGATGACAGTAGAATCTCTCATGCCTCTTATCAGTCATATAATCAACATTCCAGCTTTTTGTTGCTTCCTTCCATTTGTAGCAACTTCATTAGGAACACTTGTAAACATGCAAGAATTCTCTCTTTCTGTCTATCCCAACAAGCCATACCATACTTGTTTCTATAGTAATTTCAACAACTTCTTTCTCCATGTATCATTTTTTCTAGTTGATTCGAGAAGTCTTAATTTCTTCTAGATTCCCGACTCTTCATGTGCTCTCACTATAACCATTGTGCATGATTATTTCTGACCTGAGCAAGTTCTAGACAAATCACTCTTGGTTTCCTTTTCTTTTCCAACCTAATTCTTAAGATGATATTAACCTTCATCTTTTATTTATTTACTGGATCCATCTATCCCAACTCATACTTGGATGAATTATAATTCCAATCATGTTGTCTTATAGACTTTGGATCTTCAACATCCATTTACTTTTAGGACTGAACTACTTCATGCCTTTCCTAACTGAGTACTTTAGTATTTGATTTTTCTTGCAGTTTTCTATTCTCCTTGCCAACTAGCCTCAAACTTGGCTTGCATAGCCAATACTTAGAATACTGTAAGGATGCACATATGCCTCCTTCAGTGTCTCCATATAATTAATTAAATTTACTTAATACTGATTTTAATGTATTTCATAATTTCAAGTGATATGTCCAACCTATGGGGATTTCACTCATGGATATATGCCACTTGAGATGGATTCTTCTCAAGAACTGTCTCTTTTGAATTTAAAACCTTGCATAGAACCAATTTCTTCTTCATGGTTCCTTATCGACTCTCTACAAAGATTCGTTTATTTTCGAAGTCTTTATTGGCTTTGACATCTCCATCATATTGTGGAAACATATTCAATACCTTTGGAATGCATCAAAAATCTTATAATATTCTTGATTTCCCTCCTGGAGGGTTGTCCCACATTGCCATTCGCTTGATATCTACCTCATGATTTCTTCTTCCATTATCTTAGGATGTTCATGGACTTGTAACTACATATTATGTTGCTATTAATTTTCAGCATCCCACTATTACTTGCATCCCTCTGATCCAACTCCGACATGACCCAATTATATTTTCAGTCATGTTCTTTGAGTAAACTTGGATAGTTAACACCAACTTCCTTCTTGAGGTACTTGATTTATCCTTTCCATGACCTAGCATATCAACACTTGGATTTTCTTGATGAATTATTACATTCTCCTATCATAACCCATATGATTTCCTTCTGAAATGCATATTCAACTTCCAACATGTCACCTTTGATGACCTTCATACCATGCTTCCATTGCACATTCTGATAGAAATAATGGGGTTGCTATCTCCAAACTGTAGGACTGAACTTTGGAGATGGTGTCACTTTCTCCATGCACACATTTTGTATTTCTTTATCAAAATACTAGCATTTTGATATATATATATATATATATATATATATATATATATATATATATATATATATATATCAATTTGTATAGAACGGGTATTCCTGGAACCAAAATTTTAATTGGGCTTTCCATGTTGCTTATTGGACCCAACATATGATCCAATAACTTCTTAAATATCTCAAATAAAAAGTGATGAGTTCTCTTTTTCCTTCTTTGTTTGATCTGTAACCATATCTAGCATTTTTTTATGTTTTAAATGTAATCATTACATCCGAAAATAGGCATACATAATTTTTTTTTAGCTAGAACCACAATATACCATTTTGGTAACATAGACACATTTTTTCTTTTATGGTCACCTGCAATATTCTTTATGATTTCCTATGATATGATCTTCTCAATCCTTAATTATGGTTGAATACCTGGAATCCTCTTTCCAATACCTTTCCCATGACTGCTTCCTTGCTCGATTTTGAGTCTTGAGCAGAAAGTTGTTGATGAAGGACCTCCCGTCCTAAAACCCTACTATGCAGTCTTCTGTTGTAAATTTATTGTAAACCCCAAAATCGAGGTGACAAGGATCGTCTTAGCTCTCATATTCGATCACTAACAGAATCAAATATCCACATAACCACAATTTTAATATAGAGGAGTTGAACGTAGTTCTTCTCATATTCCTAAAGAACCTATAACTCTGACCCAGGTGCTTGAGGCTATGACCTTTCTCAAATTTTCAGGTGATGACCTCCTATCAAGGATCGATGGTCATGATTTAACCGACATGGAGATATATGATCACATATGATTGCAGAGTCCCAACTAGCATGACATTAATCTCCTTTCTCGAGTTCTGTAATAGAAACTTCTTGTCTGTAGTGGAATCGATGCCAACCATTGATCTTGTCGAATCTACAAATCAACGGTATAGGAGGATTGTGAAGGTTAAAATTGCATGGATTTTATTTCTACCAATATCCACAACTTCTCTCCACTGTATATCTTAGTTGTTATGATATGACAGTCAAGACTTAATCGGATGTTGATCCGATGGTCCCCCTTTACAACTGCAACATCTAACAATTGTTTTGGCTTTCTGATGAATTCATTCTTTGATCATCACAATGTATTCTTTCCTTATATTGATGGATCTTGTATCTTCTTTCACCATAGCTGCTTGAGCTACCTTAAACTTAATGGCTATCTGAAAATTTTCTTTCTTGTGAGTTGATATTTTCACAGGTGATCTCCTTCTGGAGATGAATTTTGTTCTCAAGCTCATGTTGGATCCTCTCATAAGGTACATAGGAATTATTTACATCTTTAGGTACAGATCCATACGATTCAAGAACCCACATACTTATTCTCTAAGCCCCCTTTGTTTTGAAATTATTTTATGCGCACTAGCCCTTTTATTTCCCCCCCAATATCATGTGACCACGGGATGTGACCAAGCGTTATTATGATAGGCGCTTATCCATACCTTCAAGACTTCAGAGGTCCAGAAATTCATAGGTTTATGTTTTTCATCACGTCCCAAACATCACAGAGCAACGAACTGACAAAGTGCGAATAACGGTGGATCTACGGTCCATATTCCCTGCTCGGATATAAGGTGGATATGAGCTTCGGGGACTTTGACTTTGGGAGTTTCCAAATCACTTTCCTAAAAATACCTCTTATTTTGGAATCGACGAACTCACAAAGTAGGGTGGATAAATGGTCAATGACTTCCCAACATCCAATGACTGATACCCACTATATAGCTCCTGGATTTGGAGCTCCGGGACTTCGGATATTCAGAGCTTTGGGACTTCAAAGGATTTCACATATGCACATCCCAAAACTCTTGAACTGCTAATATCTGAACACTTCCACGTCACCCCCGGTGATGTCATTACATCGGGTCACCAAGGCGCTACAGAACTTCAAAAACTTCTTCCTTCCATTCCCTTATGAACCATTTGTGCCTGAGTGTCAATTCCTCGGACTACACAATATGGTGCCATGCATCCACTCTGACCATTAGGGACCCCACCATCCATTCTCGAGAGGAGGCCCACATGGAAAAATATTAGAAGACGACACGTGGCCCACTCATACAGGTGACACATGTAAAATTCTATTAGGCATTTCAATAATCCAAAGGTTCTTAACTCATTGACATGTGGCACACATCCCATGTTTCCATGACATTTCAAGTGACATCAGCAAGCCACGTCACTTTGGAACTTCGGGCCTCAACATTTTTTACACTTTCACACTCCAATTCTTCTGAATGTCGAACTCCTAAACTTCCTTACCCTCCGGGGTCCACATAGTACAACTTTAATGAACTAAGGTGGCGACATGTGGCATGTCTTCAAAAGTTCCACGTCACCATTGGCGATGTCATACTTCCATGTCACTTCTGCTCTTTTTCTTCGGGACTTCGGGCTTCGGCAGTTTGTGCACTAGCACACCCCAATTCTCCCAACTGTCAAACTCCAAAGTTATGAATTGTCGTGAGATCTACGTCTCACAACCACTTACACATAGATCTGACGGCTCTAATCTTTCTTCAGTCGATCCAACGGTCAATACTCCCCCCCCCCTCGGATATATGGTGTAGATCCTTTTTGGGACTTCAAAACTTCGGGCTTTGACCCTTTTTTCTCTTATAACCTATAAAACTTGTTGAAGTCACGAATTCTGAAGGAATTGTTGTTTAACCCTCCTAAACCTTTCTCTAGATCTGACTATTGTGAAGGATCATCCTCACAAAAAAATCCTACGAACCAACATCGTGAATGTTGATGATTTCTTTATATGTGACCATTTCTTAAACTCGTTACACCTCCTGTGTTTCCAAACTTAGTCCAAGTGTTCTTTCAACGCCCTTCTGGCACTCTATACATAAAAATTCCTTGGAATTTTACTCTGAATTTCGGGTTCGTGGCCCATCAAGGTTTTGGGTAGAAAGCATGGGATCTGAACTTGAATTTTGTCCATTTCAACAACAATTCTTTTCCGAAAATTTTTCTTCAACTTCCACTAACATGACCCATCTAGGCTCAGTGTTGAAACCATGGCTCTGATACCATTTTTTAATGACCTTGACCATCAACCTCTGTCGAGTAACGCTACCCAACAACCTTATCTTTTTCCAACTAGCTCTGATACCATTTTGTGTATTTATATGCATATCTATCTAGTGAAAATTAACAACTATAACATTATGTTCATGCCACTATTCATGTGTAAATAACATTAAAACATACAAAAAACATATTTAATATACACACCTTAATGTGGAAATAACAATAATCCTAAACATACAACATATATGAAATAACCAGGCATTACTCATCAATTATAAAACACGTACAATTACACAACATACAATCAACATATATTTGGTACTTATCTTTCAATAAATGACCACCAACTGCATGCAGACCTTCCACTAACCTCCCAACCATAGACCACACTACTCATCACTCTTAGCAGTGGGTCACCCTCGATCTGGGACTAAACTCCACCCCCGTAAAGGGATTCCTATGCTAGGTTGAGACAATGGGATGCTACACAGTCAATCAAGAAGGATTCCCTCTGACAAGTCAACTTATACACACAACCTACAACCTCTCATTCCCCACATTCTTGTCCCACCCCAGGAAGTGTGCCCCTTCTCTACTCAATCGTCCTTCAGCTTCCCCACTTCCCTTCCAGGGATTCAAGAACAGGTCAGACAAGAATTCTTAGAGCACTATAGTTGTTGTTGGGCTCCCTCCAAGAGAAATCACTTCCCCAACAAACTTTGTCACCTAGAGAGAGTTTCTCATAGGCCTGACAACCTGCTTCTTCAATCCATGGGCCTAAAAAAGCTCCTCTTCAAACCATAGGCATGGAAACCTGCTTCTTTAGTCCATATTCTAGGTCAATTCAAGTAAGGCGATGGAAAAAACAAAGCTTGGTAACAAAAAATACAATGGCATCAAGCCACACTCAATCAAGGAATTATGTGGGCTGTAACCACCAACTGCTAAGAAACAAGATGGTCTCAAGTAGTTATAGGGTTCACTGGGATTCATAGGTGATACACAGGATAGATCGAGTGTGACTACAGGTTCCCAAGGTGTGTTCTTGCTGAAAGGTCGATGATGGAGAACTAGTTAATGACTGAATCCCCTGGTGAATTGGGAAGGATGGTCGACTTTCTAGAATTGTGAGGGTCATGAGGAATGAGATCATGGGGAGAGATGCAAGGGTGGAGAGAGAACCCCCCAACGAGCTGACTTTCCCAACTATAACTTCATGTGTGCAGGTTGACACCTGTCTTCCTAAAGCTGCATGAGATCCACTTAGTACTCGTTCCCTCTCCTAGGAACTTAGGACAACACGACTTATGTCAACCATAGCCTTTGGGAAATAATAATAAAATATTATTCCTTTAGAGTTAATACCTCTAGCTTATCCCCTATGCCTAGACACTTAGCCCCCTCCCTTACCCTACCTAGTAGACCTTAGTCCCCCATTCCCTTTTATCATGGTTGGTCTACATGCAACGATGTATTCATATTAATGATATGAGTATTTCAATTACAAAAATAGTCTCTTTGACCTTTAGCGTCTAGACTCTCTGACCTAATCATCACATAATCCTCCTAGATTGTAATCACTTGGTGCACCAGCCTACAAAACATATTTACATTCACAATTGCAATTGGGGCTCAGTCTTGTAATGTTACAGTAACCATTGATCCCATTGATTTTTTCTTTCAGAGGCAAAACACCTCAAATAACTCTCCAAACAACTTCAAATTGACCATCATTTTGGGGATGATAGGTGGTGCTGAGATGCAATTGGGTGGATTATAGCCTAAACATTTATTTCCAAAAATTGTTGGTGAAAGTGGGGTCTTGATTAGAAGCAATAGAATGAGGCATGCCATGAAGCTTGAAGACATAATGCATGAAAATTTTAGCCACATTGGATACAACAAATGGATGTTGAAGAGCACAAAAGTGAGCATACTTGGAAAGACTATCAACTACCACCATGATGACTGACTTATTACCTAATTTAGGTAATCCCACAATGAAATCCATCGAGATGTCCCTCCAAATACCGAGTGGAATCAAAATCGGTTGGAGCATTCTAGGGGCTTTGATTGTTTCTCACTTGTTATGTTGACAAACATCACATTCTTCGAGAAAAGTGTGAATGTCCTTTTTCATACCATCCCAGAAAAAAGAACGTTTGACCTTGTCATAGGTTTTGGTAAACCTTGAGTGTCCGGCTGTGGGATCAGTATGAATTTCATAAAGCATCGCGGATTTAAGTTGTGACTACTTACTTAAATACAAACGACCTTTGTAGTGAGGCTCATCATTGTGCCAAGAGTACCTTGGGGACACTGGAGAATTGCCTTGCAATTGTTGGATCAGATGCAAAATTTTAGGATCTTTTACCCATTCTTGGCGAACATCTTGGAGCCAATCTGGGACAATGAAGGGCAGGGAGAAAAGGGACCCTTCATCTTCATATTTTATATAAAGAGCATCAACAACACTATTTCATTTTCCTTTCTTATAAATGATCTCATAATCATATCCAAAGAGCTTATTTACCCATTTGTGTTTCTCTGGAGAGGAAGTTCATTGTTCCATAAAATAATTGAGGCTTTGATGATCTTTCTTAATTTGGAATCGTTTTCCCAAGAGATAAGGGTGTCATAGATCTACTGCATCCAGAATAGCCAACATTTCCTTTTCATAGATTGATTGGCCCAAATGGCAGTCTGAAAATTGTTTGATGGTAAAGGCCAAAGGTCTTCCCTCTTGCATAAGTACTACTCCAATTCCTCTCCCAGAGGCATCACATTCTAGGAAAACAATATTTTTGAAATCAGGAAGGAACAAGACCAAAGTAGTGCACATATCCACCTTCAATTCTTGAAAGGCGTGATCAGTTGTGGGATTCGAAGTGAAACAATTATTTTTAAGTATAACAGTGAGACGCATAACAATATTTCCTTAATTGTGAACAAACTTGGGATAATATCCTGTTAAACCCAGAAAACCACACAAGAGTTTGATAGTCTTGGGGAGAGGCCAATCCTACATGGCTTCAATCTTCTTAGGATCCACCCGAACACCATCCTTGCCAATAATATGACCCAAGTAATCAACTTCTGAGGTGCCAAAGGCACATTTAAAGTGATTTAGGAAACGTTTATGCTGAGAGAGTAGATGAAGAACTTGATCCACATGGGAAAGTTGTGATTGCCCATTTTTACTGTAGATGAGAATTTCATCAAAGAAAACTAAGACAAAATGATGGAGAAAAGGACAGAAGACATGATTCATGAGGATTTCGAAGGTGGGGACGACATTAAACAGGACAAAGGGCATGACCAATAACTCATAGTGACCCTCATGAGTTCAAAAAGAAGTCTTGGGGATGTCATCATCTTGCATACAAATCTAGTGGTAGCCAGAACCCAGATCAAGTTTGGTGAAATAATGAGCACCACTCAACTCATCCAAGAGATCGTCAATGACAGGAATGGGAAACTTGTCATTAATGGTTAGTTTATTGAGGACACAAAAGTCAGGACACATGCACCAAGTACCTTCTTTCTTCAGTACCATTACCACAGGAAAATAATAAGGGCTGGTACTGGTGCAGATAACACCCGCTTGGAGCAATTCCTGTACGATTTTATCAATTTCAATATTTTTGGAAAATGGATGATGATAAGGGAGAACATTGGGAGGAATACTACCATGAATAAGAGGTATGGAATGATCATGAACAACACGATAATGAGTAAGTCCTTGAGGAGTGAAAAAATAGCTTGGTGTTTTGAGAGAATAGCTTAGAGGTCAGGATGCACAGACGGTGTGTCAACTGCGTGAATAAAATGGAGTTGAGAAATAATACTGTAGTGGACTTTATTGAGGATTTTTTACGTGCAATGTGAACTAATGATCTCAGGAGAACCAACTGTGAGACCTTGGAAGTGATAACTTTGTCCCTCCTATTGGAATTGCATGGTTAATTCCTTAAAATCCTTAAGAATGGGAGCCAAAGTGCATAACAATTCAACACCTAGCAAAATGTCACACCCACCAATTTCGTCAGAAAACATATGAGATTTCAGGTGATAATGTCCAATTTGAAGACGTACATCTTCATAATGCCCAACACATTTCATGGACCCAACATTGGCTATCATGATTAGAAAATTATTGACAACACAAATATATCAATTGGTTTCCTGGGGAATGCGATGATGAATAAAATTGTGGGTGCTACCATTGTCAACCAGGATGACGACCTTTCTATTCTTAATATAGCCAATGAGATCGATATTTTGTGAAGCAGAGAAGCCAGCGAAAGCATGCAAGGAAATGAGTGGTTCAACTTCAGGTGGTTCAGTGGGATTTGGGGTATCATCGTGAATGGAGCACTCTTAAAAAATTGGAACTATCACATATTATTGAGGAACATCTTCTAAAATGGCCATAAAAAATTTTTGTTCCTTATACTTGTGCCCCGAAAAATATTTTTCATCACAATTATAACAAAGACCCTTGAATTGGTGTTCAACCATTTCAGCCCTAGTTAATTTCTGGACCTTGAGGGGAGTGACACGGGTGTTAGGATTAGTGGGTCAAAGGAGAGGAACAAAAGAGGGTTTTTTGTTCTAGGAAAAAAAAACTTGTTGGGCCTCTTTAGCACGTGTAGTACCATCTGACCAAATCTGAAGGTGGGGCATGAGAACCTAGGATCAGATTTCATCCTTGAGGCAACTAATAAAGCATTCACAGAAGAACGCATCTGACATGCCCTCTGTTTGAACGACCAAATTCTCAAAATCAATCATAAAGTCTTCCACTATGTCTGACTTTTTCAACTTGGTCAAATGACCAAGATAGTGGGTATCAATATCAAAGGCATAGATTTCTTTAAGAAATGGTGTCCGAGTAATATACCCCTGACATAAATGTTTATGCCATTGCCACCATTTCGAGCATTTAGTATCTAGACATGGGACAACATAACAAAGTTTGGCCAACTCATCAGTAATACCATGCAGAGAAAAATAATAATCCATTTGAGTGACTCAACCCATAGGATCAGAGACATCAAATTTATTGACCTCTACCCGGGGAAGACGAGGTTCACAATGAAAGGAGTTGGATTGAAAATGTAGAGACTGAGAGGAATCAACAACATAGGGTTGGTATTATGAGGAAGGACCCATAGGGTTGTTCAAAAATTGATTGAAAACATACTAGAGGGTGGTAAATTAGGTTGTGAAGTTGGCTTCCATGGTGTTAAATTTATGTTCTACTTTTTCAATGTGGGAATTGGTAGAGACAATCTTATATGTCATATGTTCGATGGAGGCATGGGCTTGATTGATGGAATATTGGAGTTCTTGGTTGTGAGTGGTGGCCATTTGGAGAGGGGAAGTGCGGGGAAGGGAAAATGAATGGGTGGGACTACAAAAGAGAACTTATAAGCGATAGGTACCATGATGATCAATGTGATAGGAGAAATTAAATGGAATAGGTGGAAAAATAGGGAAACTAGGAAGGGGTCGGGTCCACTGAAATAAAAAGGATTAAAAATGAAGGGTATGATTGTGATTAGGGAGAAAAGGGGAATCCAATGGAATAGGTCCCATATAAGTGTGTCGAGGTGACCACTATAGTCTTTTTTTTTTTTTTTTTTAACTCTTGCACAATTATACTCTGACATGAAGAATATTACAGTGAAGAAATGCCCAAATGCTTAACAGTAAGAAATGTGTAGTAATTTTGCACCCCGAGTGAAGGAGGCACAGTTGCACAGTAATATATCTTATATGTTATATTTTTTGTTTCCGTCACAAGGGTTAGCATATTAAATGGTTCTACAGTCAAGGGTTTTCCCTGTGCTATAACTCTCGGATACACGTGCGGGGTCCAACAATAGTACCCGACCCAATATATCAGGGCACCAACTAAGGAGGATAAATTGTTCGATTAGTCATACAACCCGACTACCCAGGTACTAGAGAGTGTCTTCTTGAGTTTTTTTCTCGATGGCACTATAGGGGTTAGGTGACCGATCAATTTATCTATAGAGGGCTTTAGGAGACCTAGGTCGATCCATATACAAGAGCTATCTGATGCGCTACCACTCAGCTAGGGTACCAATATGGGTTATAATGATGGTTGACAAATGTGTGCTTAAGTACCACTTGTATTTCATGCATGTATGACTCCCTAGTTGTGGTTTTAGGCACATAATGACAAATCTATGTAGCTTCAACATGTCGAAATACGTCTCTACTCTGAAAAAAAAAATTAACCCACAATTTTATGCCGAGGAAAGTGCTCTGATACCACTTGTAAGGTACCATATTTGTTATATTGACAGAATAGGGAAATAACGCAGAGAATAAAAGTGATATAGCAATAGAATACTGAAATATTACAGAGATAACAGTGGGAAAACAAATTATATGGAACCACAGTACCAAAATTATACCTTTATTGAGAGGAAGCAATGTTCACTTGCCTCTTCGAAAGGGAAACCTCCAACATAGTAGAGCTCTATTACAATAAGTTTCCCAAACAAATATTATCATACCCTCTACTCGTATTTATACTAAATCTATCTATCACAAAGAACAATCTAGAGCAAGATCCTTCTAGAAGTGAAAGCTTGTATTAGGTCTTCTTACAATTGACTTATTCCTCCTTAGTGCTAGGCCTTATTAATATTGACCTTTATTACATGAAAATATATTATTCTACCCACTTGAGGGGTTAGGTAGGTTAGATACCTAACAATGTATCTAAAAATGTAGAGAAAATGAAGAAATGTTTTTAACTAAAGACACAATATTGAAAGAGTTCCAGGATGTGTTTCTGAAACTAAATTCCAGGATAACCTCTTGTAAGGGATATAGATTCAGTATAGACTTAGTATATGGATTTGCATCGATGTCTAAGGCCCTTAATTGAATGAGTACTCCAGAGTTGACTTAACTAAATATGAAACTTCAAGAGTTGATGGATAAGCATTATATCACACCCAGTGTGTCTCCGTGGGGAGCACCAGTCTTGTTTGTTCAAAAGAAAGATGGAACTTTTAGAGTGTGTATTGATTACAGAAAAATTAAAAACAAGTATTCTTTACCCCACATCGATGACTTGTTTAATAAAGTTGGAGGAGTGAATATATTCTCTAAGATATATTTATGGCCAGGATACCATCAAGTTAGTATTAAAGAGGAATATATTCATAAAAATGATTTCAGAACTAGATATGGACACTATGAATTTCTAGTGTTTTGGATTAACAAATGCACCTGCTACATTTATGTGTTTAATGAACAACGTGTTGATAAAATATCTAGACAAGTTTTTAATCATGTTCATAGATGATATATTGATCTTTTAAAAAACCAAAGAAGAAAATGAAGAAAACTTAAGAATCGTCCCGCAGACACTCAGAGAGCATCAACTAATGCAAAGTTTAGTAAATTTGAATTTTATTGGGATAAAGTACAATATTTTTGAGATGTAATTTCAAGTGAATGGATCTGAGTTAATCAAGGATAGGTTAAGGCGATCCTAGATTGGCCAATGCCAAAGGATGTGTTGGATGTACGATCCTTCATGTGCATCACGAGGTACTCCTATAGGTTCATAGAAGTATTTTCAAAACTTTCCTATCCAACAAATTCCTTACAAAAGAAATGAATCAGATTTAAATGGAATTAAAAATGTCAAGGGAGATTTGAAACGCTAATTATTCTTTTAACAATGATCACCTATATTGAAGATAGCAAATCCACATAAAGATTTTGTGGTCTGTACTAGTGTGTCAAAGGAATTCTTAGGAGGATTTTTATTACTGCATGACTATATGATTGATTATGAATCATGGAAACTAAAACCTCATGAAAATAAATATGCAACACATGACCTAGAACTAATTTTTATTGTACATTCTTTAAGAATATGGCGACACTACTTGTTGGGTATAATATTTTTGTTGAAAACTAACAACATCATCCTTAATTACTTTTCTGATCAATAAAAATTGAATAAAAGATAGGAAATATGATTATCTTTGCTAAGTGAATATAATTTTGAGATAAGACACATTAAAGGAAAAGAAAAAAATATAGCAGATGCACTCAGCCGAAAACTAAATGCAATTTTCAGCAGACATAGAAAATAATTTAAAAAAAAGAATTAAATCAACAAAAACAAATGAGGAAATTTATAAGAAGTTACAAGAAAAATTACAGAAAAATGAGCCAATTGAGGAGCAATCAAAATTCAAAAGCAATCAAGATGGTTTAACATAATACAAAGGCATAATTTATATTCCAAGTAATTCATAATTGAAAATTATAATACTAGATCAAGTACATAAGAAACCTTATTCAAGTCACCTTGGTTACCAAAAGATTATAACAACTTTGAATAAAGAGTATTTTTGTCTTGGGATGAAAACATAAGCAGTTGATTATATTACTAGGTGTCTTGAGTTCTACCAAATTAAAGCTGAGCACCATCACCTAGCTCGATTAATCCATCCCATACCCATTCCTAGTGGAAATGGGAGGTGATTAACATGAATTTTATTACAGGACTACCTATGAGTAATAAAAAAATGAATCTATGATGGTAGTAGTAGAAAAACTCACTAAATATGCACACTTTCTCCTAGTGGAATCAACTCACAAAGCTGTAAACATTACGTAAATTTTCATGAAGGAAATCTTTAGAATACATGGTTTACCCAAGACTATCATTTTGGTCACTGATACAAAATTTACTTCGAATTTTTGGAAGACTTTGTTCAATGGTTTGGACATTCAATTGAATTTTAGCACCACATATCATACTGAAACAAAAATTTAGACCAAAAGGACTAACCAAAATGTAGAATATATGTTGTGGATGTATTTGATGGATTTCCCCACAAAGTGCGACGAATACCTTCATCTAACTGAGTTTTCATATAATAATTTTTATCATACTTCCCTAAGATGACTCCCTTTGAGGTGACATATGTAAAGAAGTGTGGAACACATGTTAGGTGGTACAAGCCGGTTCAAAGAATTACTTTAGGTCCAAATAGGCTAAAATAAATGGAAGCAATTGTTAAAAAAACAAAACAAACTATGAAAAGTGCACAAGACATACAAAAACGTTTTGTAGACCTGAAAAGAATAGATGCATAATTCAATATAAGATATTATATTTATCACGAAGTCAAACCTAGAATCAATTCATTGAAATTGGGAAATGGTACCAAGTCGTCACCATGGTATTGTGGTCCATTTGAAGTGCTTTCTAGAGTGGGGCATGTGGCGTATTATCTTGCACTACCAACCAATTTAAAAGTACACAATGTATTTCATGTTTCATTGTTAAATAAGTATGTACATGATGCAACTCATATTGTAAATTGGAATGTGATTTAGATGGAACCGGAAGGTGAGTTCGAGGAGGAGTCACTATGTATTCTCGACAAGAAGGAAATTGTGTTGGAAAACCAAGACATAACTCATGTTTCAAGTGTAGTGGAGGCAATTTATTCCCCAAGAAGCCACTTGGGAAATGGAAGAATCCATGAGAAATATGATAACCAAAGAATGGTGTGAAGTCAATAGACTTGCTCAAAATTATTAATATGGATATTATGCACAATGTATAAACAAATATTTTAAAAATTATACAGAGAAACTAGATGATAAGAAAACCAAATGGTTTTTTATATAATAATATTCTTATCCGATTTTTAACTTTGAAATATTATAAGGTTTTTGTTACGCCGAAAGGCGTACACCTATTGATAATGAGCACAATTAATCACATTTTAATCTAAAATTCTAATCTGATGGCTAACAATTGAAGATGTTGGCATATTCTTAGTCGTCCTCCAAAATCAATGAATGTGATTTACTCTTCATAACTTCATTGTATTTTAAAATGCATCCGTTAACCTGTTTACCTTTTAACATTTACCTAATCATATTAAAAAATTACTGTATCACCATCTGATTGCCATGTTTAAATGATTAACCTTTGATATTACCACGTTTGAATTATTAGCCACGGATTTTCTACTGTCGGTGCGTTTCAGTTGTCTGCCCATTCTCTACCGCAGATTTCCTTAGTTGTCTACGGGTTTCATACTGCTTGAGCATTTCATTCCAAGGGCATAGCCTAATGGTCTCCGCATGAAAATATTCATCCCATATTGTTATTCATATTACATGTGCTCATAAAATTGGTCAAGCACGATGCCTCTTATTCAGAGCTTGCATCTACAACGAATCCAACATTAACACCGCCTTTGCTACATCTGCGAAGGCAAAGTGCCCAAGCATTGGTGGCAACAACAACCTCTCGCCCTTAGATGTGGCTATGCCTACCACATTTGACAACGATTAGTACAGTAATTTTGGAAGCGAAAAGGGACTTCTGCACTCCGACCAACAACTGTTTAATGGAGGTTCTACAGATTCTTAGGTTACTGCCTACAATTCCAATCATAACACTTTCTTTCTGGACTTCAAAGCTGCCATGGTGAATATTGGTAATATCAAACCCCTCACTGCACCAGCGGAGAAATCCGCAAAAACGACAGGAACCCTAATTAATGACTCGAAATTTGCATACTCCTTACTTTTAGGATCATGTTTCGTTTGTACCAAGTTAGTTGGCCATCGACTACAGAAGAAAAAGCAATAAACTAAAATTTGATGATATTATATTCTATGATATTAATAACCATCATTTTAGATATATAATATTTATGAATTCATAAATAAGTAAAAATAAATAAAATTTTGAAACTTTTTGAATATTTATTTTACATTATAACATTATTTTATAAAAATATTAATTTTAAATCTCTAAAAACGATTTAGAACTTAAATATTTAAATTACTAGATTTTATATGTAAATAGCTGTTGATGAGATAATGAAGAAGTATTTGGAATTTTTTTTTATAGAATACTTTATAATTATTAGATTTTATAGTTCAAGATCATATGTTATCAATGTCCTTAAAAAGTTTTATTATTTCTCCTTAATGAATAAAGAGAAGCTTTTCAATGCTCAAAACCCTGGAGTTATGATAGAGTTTCGGCTTTCGTTGAAGAGTTCAAAGGTTTTCCTCCGAATTTGAGCGGAAGCGTGGATTCGCGGTGAGCATAACCTGATGGATGGATTATTTTGTAAAAATTGAAGAATCTTTTCGGTGGTCGGAAGTTTGGGATTCATTGTCAGTGGAGGGTTTGTGTTAGGAGGTGGTGTAAGTCGAACCTTTCAGTGTTTACCAGCCACGAGTTTGTGGCTGTGCTAGTTTTGTAACACTAAAGCCAACGATAAGGTCGTTTGGCCAAATAAAACAAAAAATTGTTCATTGAAACAAAACCCTCACCCTATCATGAGGGTTGAGGAGAATAATACTTGACACCGGTAAAGCAATAACCATAAATCATAAACATTAATATGATATGGCTATCCCATCTACCAAGTCAAAGTCGTAACTGTATCAGTACTTATGTAACAAGCACGAGAGCAGCAGAGTTGCTAGTACCTCCCAACGTTAATATGCATTCAATATAAAAATGTTGACCAAAATATACGGTTCCGGAAAAAGTTGACATCAATATGCCATGATTAGTTTAGTCCCAACAAAAAGAAGAGTTACTCATCAATGAGAATGACCACAGTTTGATGTGAACCCACCAAGACTCCCTTAAAAACACAAAAGCAAGCACCTTGAAAAAAACCTGAGTTTCTTTAAGGCGTTCTTCAGTTGAGCCACTACGAGAAAGATGTTCACTTCCTGCCAAGTCAATTAGGTTCAGAAATCTATGTACATGTTGTTGGATGCTCTCCAACTCAATTCCACCGTTAGTATATAACTCTTTAATGGTGAAATTTGTGTGGGCAGAGAAAAAGAAACAACAGAATACACACAACAAATGGCGATTCTATTGAACACACAGCTGAATGGTTACAATGCTTGATTTTATAGATGGAGAAGAAGCTTCTGGAGCCCCCCAAAACCATCTGGAGTGTCAGTGGAAGATTTAGGAATGTTTACAAGAGGCGGTGGATGAACAGTGTCGGTGGTTGATCGGTGGTTGAGTAGAATGTTATGTTTTAATGGCAGTAGAAATTACGTATTCCAACACTCCCCCCTAATTTCTACTACTAATTACATTAATATTGCCCAATTCTTCTCTTAAATACTCAAATTGGTCTTGTGCTAAAGCCTTTGTAAATATGTCTGCAAGTTGCTCATTTGATCTGCAATGTTGTAGGATGAGTTCTCCATTATTGACAAGTTCTCGAATGAAATGATATCTTGTGTCAATATGCTTTGTCTTCTTGTGAAAAACATGATTCTTTGATAGTGCCATGGTGGACTTGTTGTCACAGTAGATTGTAGTTGGTTCTTCTTGATTGTGCATTAGATCCTTCAAAATTCTTTGCATCCAGACTGCTTGACATGTTGTTGATGTACCTGCTACATATTCTGCTTATGCTGATGAGATTGTCACTATTGGTTTCTTCTTTGATGCCCATGCCACAACTCCTGTTCCAAGATGAAATGCATATCCAGATGTGCTCTTTCTATCATCAATACTTCCTGCAAAATCACTATCTGTGTATCCAACCAACTATAGATTATTTGAAGTGGAATATAGTATGCCATGATTTATAGTCCCTGCAATGTATCTTAATATCCTTTTTCCTGCTTGCCAATGTGAGTTCGTTGGTGTGTCCATGAATCTAGAAATCAAACTCACTCCATATATTATATCTGTCCTAGTTGTGGTGAGATACATCAAACTTCCAACCAATTTTCTGAATATGGTTGAGTCAAAATCCATCTCATTTTGTTCTCTGCTTAGTTTTGTGCCAACTGCCACAGGTGTAGAAACTGAACTGCAGTTTATCATTCTAAACCGTTTTAAAAAATCTCTTGCATATTTACTTTGACAGATGAAAATTCCTTTATGATTTTGTGTGACTTCAATGCCAAGAAAATAGTTCATTAACCCCAAGTCTATCATCTCAAATTCCTTCTTCATTGTTGATTTAAACATATCAATAGAGAGATTACCTGTATAGATCAAATCATCAACATATAGACAAACAATCA
>ML780355.1:0-38314 GCA_009831015.1 Picea engelmannii
TTGATTTTGGAAATTTTGGGTCCTAAAATCATGACATGTTTATTGGGGTTTTCCCATGCATTTTCACTGGGCCACATACATGTAAGCTTAGGGAGACAACTCAAAGTTTTAATTTTCTTTCCAACGAGATAAGAAAGACCTAATATTAACAAGAAAATGAAAATTTATGGTCATGACAAGCTCAGTGCTTCATGTTAGGGTTTTTTCCTCTTAGGGTTTTGTTGACATTTATAAATATAATTGTAGAATATTGTTCAAGGATGTTTTCAAATAAACATAGTTGACACATATCTTCCTATAGATAAGCTACCACCATTCTAATTAATTTGTACTTTTACATATTTTAGTGTTTTATCTATTTCATTCATTAATAGAGTTTAGGTTTCACTATATTATCGTGCTCTTTGTAATATCTATAATTTATTTCTCCTTTTATTGCTATCTTTGTTTCACTCTTAACATAATCTAGATCATTTCCACTCTTATCAAGTATTGGTACTCTTTTTCACCCTTCCATCAAGTAGGCCTAAAAATTTTCTTCCTAATATTTCTTCTTGAAGGATAGTAAGACTTTCCCAAGTCCTTTTTTTCTATGGGAATGAAGCCACCAAGTGACCATACTTGAAGCATGCTATACATCTAAAGATGTACTACTCGTAATCTAAATTGGTCTTCCAAAACTTGTATGCTACCTCATTTGAGCATTTCCAATGGAAGCAATATTTAGTACCCCAAAATTTCAAGGGAAACTTGGAAACTCGACCCACATAGGGGTTGAGGTTAATGATTTAGAGGAGGAATTGAAGAATGAACACCATCGCTTCATGCAGAGGCATGTGCAACCCATTAACTAAGGGCCATAATGGAGGATTATATATTTATCCTCTATAGAGAATTATAATGTACAAAAAAACTATAGGTACAAGGATGAATAAGAGCTTCATTACGAAAGATAGGGCTTCCAAGATTGGGATATCCACTTGTGAAGATCTAAGAGACACAAACAAAAATCAATCTAATGATAGAGAAACCTATGAGATTTTAAGAGTACCACTTTTTCCAAATATTTTGCTTAAGGGAGATAGATGGAGATGAAGTTACTTATTCAAACTATGAAGTGGTCATTTGTGTATCAGGGCTCTAAAATGCAATAGGGAGACAATTGTATTTAAAATAAATTTTCAAGCCATTAGAGGGATCTAACCCAACTGCAAGGACCCCTTTTCCTTAGATGAAAGATAAATGAATAAAAAAGACAACTTTGAATTAGCAGTATCCACATCCAACATAGTACATGAACCATTGGTAGTCATGTCCATCATTAAAATTTCCCTACACCAACCACACACATCAAATGGGAAGATAAGTAATATTCACTACCAACAATATAAGTCATAGTATATAGGGCAAGACCCTAGTGACACATGGCTAAAATCAAAATACCTCCATCTATTGTCATTTCATTCCATGATTTACACTAACTCTTATAGGTCATTAATATGCACCAATTTGTATTGAGGATCATAATCATCATCTTCAAGATGTTAAAAATAAATAAAAAAGAAACTGGAATATTTCAAGGATGGTGAATAAGTTATTGTCACACACCTACAACATGTTCAAGGATCCAACTCGACTTGGTGCACCCAAGTCGCCCAACACCTGGGATCGTATTGCACTACAACATTTTGTTTCAACAACTTGACTAAACCGAAATTAATTCGTCTAAACTATGCCTCACTCAAGAAGCACCCATACTTTTCCTTGATCCAATCATCCCAACTACACTTGCATTCTTTACTTAAACTATTGAAAAGTTCTTATACTTAGCCAATTACACAACTAAGAACATGAAACCATTCATACACAAGAAGAGACAAGTATGATTGAGAGGCACAAACCATACCTAAAAACCATATAATTATTTATATACAAATGTTGTTACAATGCTTACAAAGAGAAGATCATAGCTCAATACATAGATGTACAAGAATTCATCTAAGTCGTATCTTGACTTGCATACTTTCTCATACACCCAAGTCTCCCTATCACAACCTAGGCCTGACTGTCATAACATTATCCTTCTTGCACACACTACCCTACCTATCGTGCTCCTTTCCCAAGACACTCCAACAAAAGACTAATCCAAGCCTTCACACTTCGCCTTCATCCTTGTCTCATGTCATCTTGGGTCGCAGACCTCACTCTCCAACTCGAGTTGTGATGATGTGATGTGTTTCCTCTAGCTCATGTGCCTTGTGTTCTTTATATGGAATCCAAACTTATCCTTCATGAACAGTCACATCCTTTGGGGTATCACGCCCCTTTGCGGACCAGTTCTCCCAAACAAACTAAGTCACCCCTTCACAAACCGACATGCCCAAACGAACTTCTGTGCTCGTGAACCATAACATCCTTTCAGACCAATGTACCCCAACCTATTTGGTTCTCCTTTTCCTTGTGTGTTTCCTTGAATTGGATAACATGACTCTTCATGGGTTTGCCAATGGGGTCAGCCAAACTCTCCAACACACCCATGCGACCAAGTGTAGGCGAGTCCACTCCTTGGGCGAGCACCAAAGTCACCCTGTCCTTTCCCAACCACAACCCCAAGTCCTCATCCTCTGTTGCAAGGAAAGTGAGGTGCATTCCCCCTTGGTTCTGCACATCACCATTGTCCACTCATGGTGTTCTTTCTCACACCTATAAGACTTTGTTCACTCAACTAATCGCATGCCCCTTATGTTATCTTGACCAACTCGTCATCGACTCTACCCAAGGAGCGTCCATTCCCAATGGGTGTCACGGAATAATTTAAATCCTCCCCCACCTAAATTCGATGTTGTCCCAAAAAAATCCTCAAAATATGTTGTATCCAACTCTGCCTGAACTCATTCCTCCATCACGACCAAGTCTCATGGAAACCCCAAGTTTTGTGCCAAATTGAAACCCCAAATTTCCTATTAAGTGGAAACCAAAAGTTTCCACAAATGAACCCAAGTGAAGTACACCCAACTATACACAATATACTTCCAGAGTTAATATGATTGCTTCACCCAACTCCAAGGATGAAAGTCACCCAAGTCTACTACACTATCTCTTCGCAATGTTCTTAACTTGTTGTTGTCCGATTATGTTGTTGTTATATCTACCTACTATAGTTGACTGTTGTTTTCAACTTAAAAAATTATCCTAAGTATTGAACTTCTCTTAACTCATTGTTGCAATCATACTACAACCATATTAGCCATGCTTCCACACATACACGTCCCTCATGCCTTGGACTGATTCGGTAGCTAGTCCAATCGTCGCTCCCAACTCATGATAATGTACTCCCCATTCCCAAACATAGTCACTTATGTCCACACCTATGTCACTCTGTCCAACCTCAAAGACTAAGGTAAAGTCATGCACCTTGCCTCTGACTACCAAGTCACCTCATTAACCCAACACACCAAACTATTGCCAAGATTCTTCTATGCATCCCAACACACCAATTGTTGTGTTCACCATGCCAAATTGAGGTTTCCTCTCTGCTCCTACTCACTCAGTCACACTCATACAAATATATTATGACACCTTCTTCCAATACGCCCACACCACACTACCTTATTCACGATAATGCATATCTTGAAGTTTGCAATGACACCACTCCATGAGGTGCCCGAGACCATGTTTCTTGCTTCCTAGCAACATGCCAACTCTCTTTCTTCTCAATGAATGGAGTGTACCCAATAGCTTCCACCAAGGGTATTGGTGTACATAAAGTCAGACTTATTCTCCTTGCACAAGTAGCTCAACACCAACCTGACTACCTTTGGTGTGCATACCAACTCCTCAAGTCATTCTACACTGAGTTGAAAGTATTATATCCCCATGGATTTCCTACAAAATTTCAAAATGGTTGCAAGGTGACGATCCCCTATCGCCACTTCTTTTGCATCTGACTCCAATTCTAGCCAGGTGAGTGCCTCCACGCATTGTTCCGCCTCAACACTTAGAGTGTTTTCCAAAAGTGAGTCTTACAACCAATCTGCTTCAACCCCTTCACAAATCTATTGGCAGTAAAGTGACTCAAGTTGCATATCTTATGCGATGTCCTTGGAAAATGTTGTGATAGGTAACCTCAACGCATCCTCGCACTCTTGCTTCTGACTCTACAGCCTTCGCAATTGATATGTCTTCTCCAAGTAAAACTTTACCAACGTCTCTGTTGTTTTTGTTAGCACTCTGTAAATCTGACTGGCTGAAAGACAGACGACATAGTAATTGTTTCAAACAACTTTAGGTCGGATTCTGACCCTTCCAACTAGAGAGGGCTCTCTAGCTACTTAAAATACTCAAAAGATTTGGTAATGTGCACACAGAGGTCAGATTTTTCCATAGTATAAAAATTAAAAATGTTGGGACAAAACATAAGAGCAGGGCCATTGGGCAATGGGGTTCGTTACTGAAAATGTATGAGGAGTTATAAGCTATGTATTTCTAGAAGGAACAGAGGAAAAAAAAGTATGATGTTTCAGCCAAATAAGTAATATGAGATGGTAGAGGAAAAAGAGGAAATACTACTATCAACAAGAGGCGTATAATAGAGGGTGAATCTCTTGGTATATCACTAGAAGAAGAAAACATGAAGGTTGGTTATTGAAAACAGATCACCAATCACGAGTGAATTCTGAACCAGGAACCAATAAACATATGACAAGTATAACCAATATGATAAAGAGCACCAACAGGGTGAATTCTTTCTCTTGTTTAAAGATTATCTATAGCAGAAAAACACATTTATGAATATGAAATACAATAAAACACACTGAACATCAACACCGTGATGAATCTTAGCTATCTAAGAAAACCTTATCTGCGTATATTAAATTTCATAAGGAATTACAAAGTTCTCCTTCTACGAGGGCAGGCCCCTCTCTGGTAAGTCCAACCATTCATTTTTTTTTTAAACAATATATATAGATAAATTACATATGGGATTCAAAACGGATCATCTTCCCCAAGATTCCAAAAATAGATATCAGTTACAAAGGAAGTAACGTACTAAAACCAACCTACTTTCTAGGGAACGTTATAAACCAAAACTAACATATTTGATATTTTTACCCTGAAAGCCACTTGTTTGCATCATCACAAAATTCCCTAAAATATACTTAATTTAGCTTTCAATCTATTTCAGGTTTGCAATTTCTTCCTTTAAAGAGTCAAGCCAATCCGGCTGGTTTTCTCCAATACCTTCAACCACTTTAGCTTTAACCTACTTCTTCTCTCACTTGCTTATTTTACCCTTTCCAACTTGCATATGGTATCCATTGATGATCAAATCCTTCATGATAGGATTTAATCTAATTTCTTCACCTGACCCTGGTTCATCCACAGATTTTGTGTTAAATTTTGTTGCCAGCATTTGCACAGCAAGCACTTCCTTTCCCTTAATTGATAGTTTTTCTCTCTTGTTAGAATTTCCTGGTTTGTTGAAGGCCGTTGGATTTTTCTCCTCCATTTCCTCTGGTTTTCCAGGAAGCACGAGCTTATCTCCCTTAGTTGTACAAGAATTAGACAAATGATTCGATTTGCGGTTACCCTGTTCTGAAATAAAACGTTAATCTCAAGAAACAGAGAAATATCACCCATGTTTTGAATGACAGTCGTCATTGAGTGCTAATCATGGGCTACTGACGAAATTTCTTGCAGGGATAATGGCTTATGACGTTCGGCCATTGATTTCAAATGATTAGCCTGGCATCGCACGGATGAAAAGTACCCAAACAAGTGTCTCGAGGTGATTTGATTGGCCGTCAACTTTCCCTTTCCACATGTGACCTTTGGATTTAACACGTTGAATGACATTTTGACACGTGACATCGGGATGGGATTTGGTGGTTTCGATTTCACTCTCTTTTCCCCCTGATATGCATTCAGAGGCACCACATGACCTATAGACGAAACCATGGTATTCTTATTGGCCCACTTTCAAGAGATTAACCTATGCGCTAGTTCTTGGCCCGATATGCTTCATGACTATTGATCTGCGGCATCCATGATCCATGACTCGCCAGGTCCCATCAACTTCACATCTCCACTAGACTTATCCTTGTCCGCTAGATATGGCATCATACTCCAGTTTGTCACTTGCTAAGTCTCGAGACTTGGATTCCATATAAAATTGTTATAGTGATAACAGTTTTCAACCTTCATTTTGTCTAACCAAGAAATTCCTGCCCCAAGAACAACACATGATCATCCAATGGAGAAACTGTCAAGTCCCAATTTCCAAACCAACTTCCAACTCTCAAAGGTGTGGAGCGAACCACCCCAACTGTCGATTCCACTACTGATTTGAAAAAATTATACATGGTCATGTTTCTCTCGGGCTTATGATGGAGTGAATTTGTAGTCCGCTCACTCACAAAGTTATGTGTCACGTTGATGTCTAGCAAAGAAACCACCTTCACCCAACTCACCATTGCATCTAGAAAGCAAAGTCATTTTCCTTCATTGTGTGAACGTTTTCGCAGAATCTATCTCTAAACTCCTCTAGACGTGTTTCCAAAGCGTCCATTTCTTCCAACATATCCTTTGAAGGTGAGGGTGTTTGGAATACTTCCACTGTGGTGGAAATATTCTCCTTCACCTACTACACTTGGTCTTCTTCCAACCTTTCCAACTTAGTATTCATCGGACAATATGTTTCGAAGTGGTTTTCATCGCGACATTTCCTTTTCCTTGGGAATCCTCCTTATTGAGAAACCCCAATCTTGGAATCTCCCTACACTCAATTCCATCCAAAAAGGTTGTTTTTTCATCATTGCATAATTTTGATTGTTCCTCAATCTCATGCATATTCTTAAATCCTTCCCGTAATTGCACCAAGTTTTGATTTGCAATGTCCATTATGTTCTACCATGTCTCATCATCACAGGATTTCCATCGTGCAATCTCAAGAATCCTCTTCAAGCCTTCCTGACACTACAGCAAACTTCGCTTTGTAATGTCCATCATGTCCTACCATTCATGCACGACTTACATCTTCTTGGGTAGAGTCAAGCCTTGGATTGCATCAAACAAATATTTCTACGTGGGTCCAACTTGTATTGACCAACATCTTCACTCGTTTGAATGACTGAAGCCTTTGTTTCCTGCTACACCAAGACACTTGTGTGCTACTACCCCAACTCTACCTTCACAAGTCCATGGATGCCCCAATTCACCCATCGACTTCACAACTCTTTGCACAACCTGTTGTCACATTTGGAGCCATTCTACCTATCTATTAGAGCTCCCAAAATTCCAATGAGGCGAGATAGCAACCCCAAATTCATTCAAACATAAATTTGTGATTAGAACTTTGACAAGTCCTGTGATTGTCTACCTTGCCCAAGTGTTCGGTTAACCCCATGAAATTTTGTGCCTGGTATTCTCAAGGTGAGAGCACAGGTCTAGCACTTAATTATATCACAAATCAACCAAGTCTAGACCTAGACTGTCTTTGTGATGGATTAGTCTGCCTTCCCAAACCATTCGCCAAGTTTGTGCCCAAACTATCTTCGCGCCTGCGCCCCATCCACTGTCACCGCTGCAATAGTAGAGTGTGATTCAAGATTTGATACTATTTGTCATGCACCTAGATTCTTGTTGGGGATCCAACATCTCGACTTGGTGCACCCAAGTCACCTAGCACCTGGGATCATGCGACACTACAACGTTTAATTTCAATAGCTTGACTAAACTGAAATTACTTCACCTAGACTACACCTCACTCAACACGCAACCATACTTTTCCTTGAGCCAATCGTGCCAACTACACTTTCATTATTTGCTTAAATTATTATATAGTTATTATAATTATCCGATTACAGAACCAAGAACATGCAACCATTCATACACAAGAAGAGACAAGTATAGTTGGGTAGCACAAACCATTCCTAACACTGGTATAAGTCATTATATACAAATGTTGTTACAATGCTTACAAAAAGGATTGTGTGTCTCAATACATAAATATACAAGAATTCATCTAAGTCACATCCCGACTTTCCTACTTTCTCATACACCCAAGTCTCACTATTGCAACTTGAGCATGATCACCCTAGTTTTAACCCTTATGAACTATAATGTGTTATGTAACACCCTAGTTTTAACCCTTATGAACTATAATGTATTTTGTAATTGTGACTTAGGTTGGTGAGCCGATAAAGTTGAAAAGGGGCTAGAGTTCCTAGGAAATGTAATACTTCATATACATTAATAAAATACATTGTTGGTTTCAAGATGGACAAGGACAAAAGAGATGGGGGGCTATGATTCCACAAAAGAGGGGGCTTAAGGGGATAAGTATTTTTATTATATTTTATTTACTCATAATTGATTTTATGGAGAAAATTGGTTACATGAGCTTCATGGGGAGACCATGTGGTTCTTGGTTCTTGTAATTATATAAAAATCTCTTGGAGGTTATTTTGGGGGTTCTTCTTCTTCTTCTTCACTCACCCACTCATTTTTCTTGGTTCACTTGTTCTTATTCATTCATTGTTACACCCTCCTCACTCTTGTTGAATTCGTGTGCTCTTGGGGGGAGCATGGAAACGAATGGTTGGAGGAGGAGAGACATTGATAGATGGATGTAAGAAACTATTGATCATTCCTTGAAGAAATGGATGCCTGTGTGCATGAGATTGATGGCGGTTTGGAAAGAACTGTCCACAACTAATAATCCTTGGATTTTCCAGTAGGGAGATTTCTTGACCAGTAGCACTAGAGCCCTAGAGAGAAATGGAACAACCTGAGGGACTACATGGTATAAAAAGGTGTTCATTTCTTTGGGTTGTGCAGGCTGAGGGGGGAATAGAGATGGAAATTTAGATTTATTGTGTGGTAGGGAAACCTGAGAGCTAGCTAGCCAATTGTTGTGTGTTTTAGATTTGGCCTAGGAAGCATCCTTGTGGATTAATAGCCCTAGCTCGGGGTGACCTACTATTGAGAGTGAAAGAATAACAATGTCTATGGTTGGGAGGAATGTCCTTGGTCTATAGTCAATTGGTGAACATTTACCTGTAAAGATAAGTGCTCTTTGTGTTTTATGTATAACGTATATTTTGTTGTGTATTTAATTATCTCTGAGATATGTAATTATAATGTGCATGCTTGCTGGTTATTTTTTGTGCATGTCACATTGTTTGTTTCTTTTATGTTGTAGCATGGATCTTGATTATTGCATGTGAGTCTTTCATGCTTGATTTTTGGATTAAATGTTATTAGAATTCGAAATCAGTTCAAAAGTGGATTTTTGGAGTAGCATGGCCATCCTGTGGGTGGTTGGGTGCATTACATATTGGTACGTTCCCAGCCTAAGGGTGGTTTGGTACGTTACAATAGATCTAGCACTTAATTATGTTACAAATAAACGAAGTCTACACCTATATTGTCTCTGTGATGGATCATTCTGCCTTACCAAACTATTCACCAAGATTGTGCCCAAACTGTCTTTGCACTTGCACCCTATCCATTGTCATCATTGCAATAGTAGAGTGTGTTTCAAGCTATGATACCATCTGTCACGTGCCTAGATTTTTCTTGGGGATCCAACTCGACTTGGTGCTCCCAAGTCACCCAGCACCTGGGATCGTGCGACACTACAACGTTTAATTTCAATAGCTTGACTAAACCGAAATTAATTCACCCAGACTACACCTCACTCAAGATGCAACCATGCTTTTTCTTGAGTCAATTGTTCCAACTACACTTGCATTATTTACTTAAATAATTACATATTTCTTATAATTATCCAATTACACAACCAAGAACATGCAACCATTCATACACAAGAAGAGACAAGTATGGTTGGGCAACACCAATTGTTCCTAACACTGGTATAAGTATTTATATACAAATGTTGTTACAATGCTTACCAAAAGAATCTTGTGGCTCAATACATAGATATACAAGAATTCGGCTAAGTCGCATCCCAACTTGCCTACTTTCTCATACAACCAAGTCTCCCTATCACAACTTGAGCCTGGTCATTACAACCTTCTCCTTTTCATGCACATGGCATTTCCTGACCTTCGCACCTCTCTGGCATGCATCCTACCCAAGACACTCCAACAAGAGACTAATCCAAGCCTTTGTACTTCACCTTCATCTTTGTCACACTTCATCTGACCCCTACCCGAGTCACAAACCTCACTCTCCAACTCGAGTTGTGATGATGTAATGTGTTGCATCTATCTCATGTGCCTTGTGTTCTTTATATGGACTCCAACCATCTCCTTTGCAAACCATGATGTTCTTTGGAGTGTCACTCCCCTTCACAGACCAATGCACCCAAATGAATCGACACACCCTTTTGCATACCAATGCACACAAATGAACCTGTGTGCTCATGACCATCACATCCTATTGTTTCTAGCACTACAACACCTCCATTTTTACCTTCTATTTGGATACTTCCCTAAAATGGAGCCTCCTTATTTTTGAATCCAAAAGAAAATTCTTATAAGCCCATTTGTCAATCAAAGGCTTCTCCTGGTAACTCGTGATTCACTTGAAAAAATGAGAAATTATTCAAAGTTGAAGTTTAAAAAAAAAAAATCGACAAAGTTAATTTTAACTCCTCCGAACTGCTTAGAGGAGTTACTTCAAACTCCTTCGAGCAGCTCGAAGGAGTTACTTTCAACTCCTCCGAATAGCTCAAAGGATTTAATTTCAACTCCTCTGAGCAACTTGAAGGAGTTAGTTTCCACTCTTCCAAGATGCTCGGAAGAGTTATTTCCAATCGCTCTGATAAAGCAAATGTTATCGCAAGAGTTAAGAAGAGTTCCTCCGAGCATATCAGAGCAGTTACTTCTAACTCTTTTGATCTACTCATAGGAGTTAGTCTTATCTCCTCTAAACAAACTTGATGAATTGGTTTTAAAATCCTCCGACCTAACCTATCGCATTAAATGCTATTTATTAACCTGGGGATATATAAAGCGAAATGAGGTTAAAAACATTATTGCTAGACATCGGAGAGAAAGAGAGTTGGGCTAAAACACTGTTGGAGAAAAATTCCCATTATGTTCCCCTACACGTGGCAATGATTAACCAGTAATTTTTTCCTCCCTCTCTCTCTCATTTTCTTAAAAATAGGGTTAAGATATTGTTCCCCTTATTTCTCATGCGCACCTTTAGCCCTAGACCATTTCTCTTTTCTTCCTGGACTTTTCACTTCGCTACTTCACTGATTCCAAGATCTATGCACTTGTCACCAACCTGACCCGTTCATGGCTATGGATTGAGAAAATGAATGATCTACAATCAATCATTTCTGAAACCCTTGCCTCTGTTTTAACTATTGCAAACCCCCCCCCCCTTCCATTTTTTTCTAGGGCATGGAGTCTTTACCTAAGTAGACCCTAAACACCCCTCCTGTTTCTCTAAGATGGCCAAAGTATTCCTCACCATGCTTGTGTTCACAGAAAAAAAATAAGTTCGTAAACTTGTTTAGAATCTCTCTGAGCATATTGGAGAAGTTACTACTAACTTCTCTGATATGCTCGGAGGAGTTAGTATTTTCCCCTCCGAACACCTTCAGAACAATTGGAAGAAAATCCTTCGATATGATCGGAGGAGTTTTCTGTAAGACCTTCGAGCACCCCAAGACTAGCTGAGACTCTTTCGAATGTTACTCGAAAGAGTTAATATTAACTCCTCTGAACTACTCGAAGGAGTTACTATTAAATCCTCCGAACTTCTTGAAGGAGTTACTATTAACTCCTTCGAAATTCTTGGATGAGTTACTATTAATTCCTCCGAACCGCTCAGAGGAGTTACTCTTTTTCCCTCTGATTTTAATTTAAAATTGTTTTGTTTTATTAGGTTAATGCCCAAGTCTTTCACACTCATAGTCTCAGTAGGCAATTGATTGTTATTTGACATATACAAGAACAACATGTCTTGAATATTTTTCATTAATTCTTTTTAAATAAATAGCATGCTCCAAATTTATCGTGTATGCAGATGTAGACATGTCACCATGAAATAAAACAACAATGAAGCAAGTAGGGGCTAAACCATCTGGCGGCTCCCAACATATAGAATATACAGAAAGTGTTAGGACTGTATACGACGATACATCATGAATTATGGACAAAGAAGGAGAGACTTTGAAATGTGGGGAAGTCTACTACATGCTCAAGAAATCAAACTTCTCTACAGAAGCAAAGGACCCAGGTGAACTCTAGGCATTTAAGAACATCATAAAATAGGGAATTTTCAGGGTGGTGACACATCCAAAAATATTCCCTTATGCAGATGCTATCTCTTGGATTTTGAAGAACGCAAACGTAGATAGTAGGTATATATTTAATGAAAGGAAGGATTCGATAGCTTCATTCAGGCTTAATGATTTGACAAAGTGTTATCACCTTGAGGCCAAAAACAAAAAGCTAGATGGTCATCTCCTTAGTGAGTTGGAGCTCACACAAAAGGATTTGTTCCCCACCTGGTATAAAGCAGATAAGAAGTTCAAATATCGGCCCAAGAGTCAATATCGTACAACCAATCTAATAAGAACCTACCAATATATGGTATTCATGTTGTGCAGGTTGTATGGGGAACCAGACGCAAAACACGTTTCTTTGTCATATATGCCATTAATTTATTTATGTGCATATGTAGGGGCCTCATTCAACTGGGCAGATATATTGTCTGAGAATCTTAAAAATGTGATTTTAGCTATTACACAAGCAAAATTAAGTAGCTTCCCCAACTTCCATATGAATTCATATATTTTACACATAGTGTGCATCGCTCACAAATACCCAAACATGGGATGGAGTTGGTTACCCTTTGATGTCGCTATCCATATTTACTGTAAATTTCTTTGGGACAAAAAATACCGAACATATTATCAAAGGATCTTTGAACACTTCCTTGGCCCACTATATGAGTTCATTTTTTGCACCTCCCCACCTTGTATGACCAACAAGGCCATAGCAGTTATAAGGAAGAATGGGGATTAGTATCTAATGGAACATGGTACATATATCAAAATATATGGTACAATGAAACCACCTCATCTACTTCCTAGGTTCGTCCCAGATAATCTCATACTCCAGGAAGTAGCATATCAGGCCATCATACAAGGGGTCAGAAGAATGTTATATAGATCGAAGAAATCCATATGGCCTCCATTACCTCTTTACATGGGGAACTACTTCTTTGAAAACACCAAACAAGACCAGACAGAAGTAGACATCATTCTCTCCTACCATTTTGGAGAGGAAAGATTCAGGAGACACGACCCCAAGAACATCGTCAAAGAGCATATTCATAGCATGAGACTCCCTCATGAATACACCACCGAGTTCTAGGAAGAAGGAGTACATCAAAATAATAGAACCTATGATGAGGTTATTTTCAATAAGCGGGGTCGACCAAGAGGTAGGATCGCGAATGAAGAAGCTACAAGAGAGGCGGGCATAAAATATGTAGAGAGAGATGAAGCTGAGATATCTTCCCCCATCTCCTTCTTGACCCATTCAGGTTCTACAGAAGAATATTAAGAAGCACCAACCGATATAAGGAGGAGGGATAAAGAGAAAGTGTTGAAGAAGATAAATGACACTAAAAAGAAACAAAAGCTAGAAGCTGACAAAGCAAAGGCTAGGGCAGAAAATGAAGCAAGAGAAAAAGTGGAGGCCAAAGCGAAAGTTGTTTCCAAAAAGGAAAAGAGTTAGGTCAAGCAGCAAGAGTAGCGATAGAATTAGCAGAAAAGGAACCAGTAGATAAATTTGTTGAAGAAGAAAGGAAGAAGAAGGATTCATATGATAGAGAGGGTGACACGCACCCAATGGACTTGGATGTCGCTGGAAAATCCATCATAGGTGCAGGAACAAAAAAACAAGTATCGGTTTGGGTCTCGGGCCTTGGGAACCTTTTCGGTCGACTGAAATATTGGACATCCACAGTTTCACATACAATAGAAAAACTAGACAGATTGTACAAGGAAGGGTTAAAAATGTTCCAGCGGTAGAGGGAGCTCCTTTATTAGTAGTAACCCAGGTTCCTGTCAAAGGAGATGTTAGGGAAGACCCTGTGTCAGCAACTAGGGTAATATTTGCATTCATGGATGCAAATGTGGATAATATACAAAGGTTGTGCCAATAGAACGAGGAAAATGAAATGAGGATCAAAGATCTAGAAGAGAAGCTCCAACAAGTTAAGATAGATGAGAGAATTCTTCTCAATTTTAAAGACAACATGGAAAAAGTGAGAAATGAGTTGGAAGGTGCCATCATCAATATGTATGCCAACTTGCATCTCTTCCAAAATGTGGTTGCAATAGTTATTGAACAAAACGATCAGATACAGATGCAACTGACGCAGTACAACACTATCTGGGAAGGTATAACAAACATTGATACTTGGATAACAGAAAATCCCGATGTGCCTCGAGAGTTATACAGACCCTCAAAATCAACAAGGAAGACAGATTTGTATGCAATGGACCATTTCCAACAGGTAGCTCAATGAGAAGACAAATACGTGACCAAAGAAATGGGGATCTGCTCAAGAACTCACAAAGTTTCTCAAGAGTTGATAAGGCATGGTCAGTTCCCAAGGTTAGACAAACTTGGGAAAAATTTATTCATGGAATAATTAGTGAATGCAATTCAGGAAAGTACAAGTAGAAGGAGACAAATAGTTGAAACATCAACTTTTTTCTCAACCGATCTTATTGATCAACATTTACTATAGCCAACGAAGCTCCATACTATGATACAGGCTTACATGACAATATTGGAGAAAGATATGAGTGCCTTGGATGATAGCATTTTCATGATAGAAGTAATGTTGTAGCAGCTATCTTACATGAGGATTGAGTCATTGTATAACCAGTTGGAATTTTGGACGACTTATCTCCAGAGAAAATGTTCATAGGAAAAGGACAAACCATTGTTTTCCATTTCGTCTTTTTCCTAACTACCTCAAGTTTCATCCTTTAGTGTCACTTGTCATGGGAGAAGGGAATGTGAATAGTTTTGTAACTGCCTCTTCAAGAAGAAGGTGAAAAGACAAATATGAGTTACTATTATTTGTATAAAAGAGACTAGAGACTCTCTGAACAAGGACTTTTATTTGGATTTTCGAGCATTATATAGACCCAAGAACTATTTCAATAACTTATAAAGTGTAACGAATATTGAGAAGCCCTCAGGCCCAGTATTTTATAGAAGGAATTATGTGTAGAAACTGATTGAAGCTTTGAACTACTTCAAGTGAAGATATTTTTTGTTTCTATGGACCGTAAGAATGTTTTGTTTGTTGTAGACTAATTATTATGCAATCTTTATCATTTTTGCAGTTACTGGTATTTCTTCGAATATTTCCATGCCTTGAGTTTTGTGAGTTGTTATAGTATATGTCATTGTAATCTAGACTAATCTGATTATATACTTATATATGATATTGCTTCCAATCTTTCTCTTTTTATGCAACTAACTATATTAAAGTTGTTTTAAGTTTTGGTTGCATTATAACTCACTGATTACTTTAGCTTTGCTCCTAGATAGGATAGGTTAACATAGATTAGTGATAGATTAGTTTTCTTTACATAGATGGTCTTCATCTACATCTCTTCATCACACCTATCCCCGCATTGGTACACCAGACCTTAACCAGTAATAAAATCAAAAGTTAGCATTAATGGCAGTCGAGCCAAATTACGGATGGGACTCCTAATCCAAATGGTCTGTAGTATAATTGGGATTCTATACTGGGGAGGGCCCCTTGATGTTGTCATGTGAATTTGGACCTATCAACACGTCCTTTTGGACCGACACACCCTAACCTATTTGGTATGCCCTTTCCTTGTATGTTTTCTTCAACCGACTGACATGACTCTTCATGGGTGTGTCAATGGGGTCATCAAACCTCTCCAATGTGCCCACGCTACCAAGAGAAATAAAGTCCACTCCTTGGGCACAAACCCAAGTCTCCATATCCTTTCCCAACCACAGCCCCTAGTCCTCATCCTCTGTCACAAGGAAAGTGAGGTGCATTCCCCCTTGGGCTTGCACATCACCATTGTGCACCTAAGGTGCTACTACTAGTGCTTATAATACTTTGTTCGACCAAATGATCACACGCCCCTTGTTTTCTCTTAACCAATTTGATGTCAAGTTTTCTCAAGGAGCATCTATGCCTGATGGGTGTCATGGAAGGTTCTACAATTATCCTAAAAGACTAGAAACTAGTGAAAATCTCCCATAAAAATTACCAACATAAAATTATTCTCTAATGTTTTACGCAAATCAGAAAGCATTCATAGTAGCATCGCTTAACATTTACTTTTTCATTACATTACTTTACAATGCCAAGTATATAATTAAAAACCATGTGTTTTAAGTGGTCAAATTCAAATTGTTTATAACCCTTTGATGCTTATGTTTCTCCTACCCTAATTGTAATTTATTGTCATTGAAAACAAGGAAGACCGTTATTAAATTGACATTTGAAATATCAAGTGATAGTCACTTTAAAATTCGTTTGTGATGAATGACCCAATCAATGACAATCTCCACCTTTATCTCCTTCACCTGTCTATATAACCTTCACATTGGCCCATTGAATGAGCGAGAGAGTGAAAAAAACTTAGTGTTTTTGTGTGAGAATATCAACATTTACTTTTTTGTGATCAGAGATGTTTGACATTAAACTCTAATGTGGGATTTTATCCCATCCCATGTTAACTCGTCTCCAAAGACAATAAATATGTATGATAACACTTGTGCTAATTTTTTGTATGACAATAACAACATGGAGGAAGTGACTTCATACAAATATTTTGGAATCAATTTTCATCAGAACCTTAATTAGAATTATTTTATTGAGAAAAGGAGAAAAGTAGGGTGGAAATCTTATTATGGACTTGAAAGGAGTTGTAAATTAACAAACCTTTAACTATGGGATAATAAGAAACTCCTCTTTGAGACTCTTGTCACTCTTTTAAGCTTATATGGTTTTCAAGTTTGGGGTTGCAACATCTCTAGAGAATCATGGAGAAAGATAGATAAAATCCAAAAGTGTTTTATAACTTATCATCTCGAAATTAAAGAAAACACTTCATAGATTATCCCCCTTGTAAAAGCGAGTATTTCCCCCATTGAGAGCACAACTATGACTAGGCACCTAATGTATAAGAACAAGATAAATAACATGGAAGACAAAATGCTTGCTAAGATTGCTTTAAACTCTAGTAAAAACCACCTGCAGGTCAAACGGGGGTGGCATAAAGATGGCAAGTCTTGGCTAAATCATTGGGGAATAAAAGGATATGCCACTCTACAAGATAACAATAATATTAAAAATATTATTACATCTAAATTTAAGGAGAAATTGTGGTGCGGTAAAGAATTAGAGGATAAAATAAAATTAAGATACTATGAGGAGTTGACCAACCCTAACCTATAAGATAAATATTATCTCTCTATTTTTACCACCGTGAATAAGAAAATCAACATTGCTAAAATAAGAACAAACTCTCACGAGCTGCATAGTGAAACGGGATGTTGAACAATTTCTAAAACGTCATGCGTTGAAATTATTTGTCATATTTGTGACACTAAAATGGTGGAAGATGAAAAGCACTTTCTCTTAGAATGTACTGCGTACACCCACATTAGATCGTAATTTCAAAATATTTGTTACAATACCAACCATCCTAACCTTTTAACTCATCAAAACTATGGTGATTTAGGAACGCTTCTCTTAAAGCTTTTCGAGCATAGAGTAAAGTTTTAAAGAGAACCAAGTAACACCTTACCTTTCATAAGGTCTGATAAACCAAATTTGGTTTTAGTGGGCGTTATCCATCATCATCATCATCATCCAACTAATTCCTTACCTTTCTTAAGGTCCAATAAACCAAATTTTGTTTCAGTGGACATTATCGTCGTCGTCTTCATTATCATCATATATGTGTGGAATATTTTCATATTATGCAAAGATATTACTCATAACATTATTCCTCCTATCATAGAATAACTCAATTACTTGCATAACTTTGAATTATTTCCATAACTTTAATATATTTGGAAATAATATAACTTTTTAGTAAAAATGGCGTAAAGATGCCAAGTCTTGGCTAAATCATTGGGGAATAAAAGGATATGCCACTCTACAAGATAAAAATAATATTAAAAATATTATTACATCTAAATTTAAGGAGAAATTGTGGTGAGGTAAAGAATTAGAGGATAAAATAAAATTAAGATACTATGAGGAGTTGACCAACCCTAACCTATAAGATAAAAATTATCTCTCTATTTTTACCACCGTGAATAAGAAAATAATCATTGCTAAAATGCGAACAAACTCTCACGAGCTGCATAGTGAAACGGGACGTTGGACAATTTCTAAAATGTCATGTGTTGAAATTATTTGTCATCTTTGTGACACTAAAATGGTGGAAGATGAAAAACACTTTCTCTTAGAATGTACTGCATACACTCACATTAGATCGCAATTTCAAAATATTTGTTACAATACCAACCATCCTAACTTTTTAACTCATCAAAACTATGGTGATTTAGGAACACTTCTCTTAAAGCTTTTCGGGCATATAATAAAGTTTTAAAGAGAACCAAGTAACACCTTCATAAGGTCTGATAAACCAAAATTGGTTTCAATGGGCATTATCCATCATCATCATCATCATCCAACTAATTCCTTACCTTTCTTAAGGTCCAATAAACCAAAGTTTGTTTCAGTGGACATTATCGTCGTCATCTTCATTATCATCATATATGTGTGGAATATTTTCATATTATGCAAAGATATTACGCATAACATTATTCCTCTTATCATAGAATAACTCGATTACTTTCATAACTTTGAATTATTTCCATAACTTTAATATATTTGGAAATAATATAACTTTTTAGTAAAAATATTTTTTTAATAAATTTGATATAAAGTTTAAACATCCTCAAAGTTCCATCATATTCTAAATTTTATGCATAATAAGTAATGTTCTTAATGATTTTGCCCAATTCTATAAAAAAATAAATTTTTAAACAACCAATTAAATTCAAATTGATAAAAAGTTTAAATTCTTATATTACCAAATTTTAATAATTAAAAAAAATACTACACAATTAAACAAGATTGACAAACATTGCAACTTTTGTGGGAAAGATGGTCATGACAAGTCCAAATGTTTTAAGAAGATGACAACTTTAGAAGCAACGATGAAGAAGCACCACATCAATATAGATTATACTTGGTGTTCTTCTTCTTCTCATAGACATGCACGTTTTTATTCTTGTTTCTCCTACAACAAAACTTATACTTCTTCTTCAGATGAGTGGCTTATTGATTCTGGGGCATCTTATCATATGGCTAAGGACAGATCCATATTTTTTTCTCTAAATGAATGTGACACCAAGACAATATTTGTTGGCGATGATGGATCTCTTAGTGTTGTAGGGTGTGGAACATTTCAGGTGGATAATGTTCATTTCAATGATGTATTATGTGTTTCAAGTCTTTTCTACAACCTTCTATCAGTATATCAAATCTCTCATTCAGGTGAAGGTAAAACTGTAGAGTTTTCACCTCACCAAGTTGTAATCAAGGATCTAAAATATCCTCAACATGTTCTTGCAACTGGAATTGTTGATGATATTACTAGGTTGTAAAAGTTTGACAACTTTGGGTTAACATATTTTCCATCAGTTTTTGTTTCTCGCAACGATGACTTGAGAAAACTTTGGCATGAGTAGTTTGGTCATCTAAACTATCGCTCATTGCAACAATTATGTAATCAAAATATGGTGACTGGTCTTCCTCTTGTTTCTTGCAGAGATCGTGTTTGTGTCGGTTGTGTTTTCGACAAACATCATCAAGACAATTTTGACAAACATGCATCTTTGCATGCCTCAACCCCTTTACAACTTGTTCAAAGTGACTTGTGTGGTCCTCTTTATTCTCCTTATTTTTATGGGTGCAAATATTTATTAACTTTCATTGATGAATTTCTAGACGCACTTGGGTTTACTTCCTAAAACTTAAGAGTGAAGTTTTTGACAATTTTTGGGCCTACAAGACCCTTGTAGAAAAATAATCTGGACATCAAATTCAAAGGTTAAGAGCAAATAATGGAGCTGAATATGTGCACAATAATTTTACAAGTTACTGCACTACACAGGGCATCCAAATACAACACATTATTCCATATACACCACAACAAAATGGTGTTGTTGAGAGAAAGAATCGTGCATTAAATGAAATGGCTAATTGTATGATCCAATATAAGGGATTAAGTCTAAAGTATTAGGTGGAAGCCATTAACTGTGAAAAATACATAGTAAATCACACTCCCACAAAGCCTCTTAAAAATATAACAATGGAAGAAGCATGGAATAAACTTAAGCCAGATGTAATCACTTCCATGTATTTGGCAGTATAGCATGGGCTCACATTCCTGATGAGAAAAGGAAAGCATTGTAGCCTAAAAGTGAGAGGTGTATATTTGTTGGTTGTTCTGAATATGTCAAAGGTTATAGACTTCTTCAACCACATTGTAATGAAATTATTATTAGAAGAGATGTTAAATTTGATGAAAACATCTTGGCATATGAGCCTAATTCGACATTTGGGCCTTCCTCGGCCTGTGATCCATCTTCATCGTTTGTTCCTTCTTATATTCCTATTATGGTTTCTTCTTCTTCAAATGATGACAGTGAGGATAAAATACACCTTCTCATGCTCACCTTCCTCTAGATGAGTCCATGGAACCTAAACCTACACCAACACCACCACTTCCTAGATGGGTCCATTCAACAGGAGGAGCAGTTGGTGATCTTGTCAGTGATTCTTCAAATTAGTGTCTAACATGTTCATAGTTCCAACAAGCCTCTTGTCTTTTGGCTCAAGTTTCAGAGAATCATGATCAAGAGACATTTGCAGAAGCTTCAGATAATCCAGAATGAGATATAGCAATGAATGAAGAGTATCATTATTTAATAACAAACAATACTTGGGATTGTACCTCTTCCAAAACGAAGAAGACTTGTCAGATGTAAATGGGTCTAGAGAACTAAGTATGCATCAGATGGAAGTGTTGAAAGACACAAGGCTCGGTTAGTTTCCAAAGGATTCTCCCAAGTTGAAGGAATTGACTATAATGAAACATTTTCCCCTGTAGAAAAAATGAATTACATCCGCCTTGCTCTAGCCCTTGCAACCTCACATAAATGAGAGGTCCGTCAGATGGATATCAAAACCACCTTCTTGCATGGGGATTTGCAAAAAGAAATCTACATGGAACAACCTCCTAGATATGTCTAGAATGACTCTAGCCTTGTTTTTCACCTTAAGAAATCTCTTTATGGTCTTAAGCAAGATCCCCGAGTTTGGTATGCCAAAATGGACAAATTTCTTTTTGACAATAGATTTTCTAGATGCTATTATCATCCTAATGTCTATACCAATAAAGTAGTAAGCCATATCATAATCCTTGTTCTTTATGTTGATGACCTTATCTTCACTGGTAGTGACCCAAAATTTTTAAACCGTGTAAAAACGAACCTTAAGAAGAAATTTGAAATGGCATGCTTAGGATTTTTGCACTATTTCCTTGGCCTCCAAGTTTTTCAAACCAAGGAACGGATTTTTCTTTCCCATACTAAGTATGCGTGTGACCTTATTCGTCGCTTTCACATGGAAGATTGTAAACCATCCCCTTTTCCCTTCTAGTCTGGAGTCAAACTTGTTTCCACATGTACTTCTCCTGAATTTGATGCCATTTTTGTACCGTCAGTTAGTTGGTAGCCTCTTATAATTGACTCATACTAGTCTTGATCTTTCTTTTTTTATTAATCTCGTTTCCCGGTATATGAAAACACCCCATGAAATCCATTAGAAAGTAGCTATGAGGATCCTTCGGTATGTCCGGGGTACAGCTCAATTTGGATACATTATAGTTTAGGGGGGACTCCTTTATTGGTTTCTTTCATTGATTCATATTGGGTTGACGAACGTGATGATCGAAAGTCTACTACAGGTTACATTTTCGACCTTGGTTCATGACCTGTAACTTCAGTCTGTAAGAAACAACATGAAATTTGTCTTTCTTCAACAGAAGAAGAGTACCAAGCAACGGTCAATGGAATTCAAGAAGCCTTTTGGCTTCGACAGATCCTTTCAGAGTTTGGATTCTAGCAGCAACATTTGACAACCCTCTGGTGTGACAATCAGAGTGCCATCAAGCTTTCCAAAGAACCAATTCAACATCAGCACAACAAACACATTGAGATGCACATGCACTTCATCAAAAATCCCATTCATGATCAAGTTATTAAAGTGCTCTTTTTCCCTACAAAAGATCAAGTTGCAGACATTTTCACAAAGTCTCTTACAAAAGTGAAGTTTTCCAAACTTCTATCTATGTTAGGAGTTCAAGAATTTTTCATTAAGGGGTGATAGGGTCTAATGCCTCCTTCCTTCTCCTATTGTGTCACCTTTGTAAACCCTTCAATCCTATCCCAAGTTGTTTTTAAGGGGGTATGTTAGGATATTTAAACACTTAGGAGTTAGTTAAGATCAGCTTGGTCTAATGTGTCATTAGGTAAAAGTGTGTTTCTTTAGTATGCATTAGTATGCATTTGTAGTTAGAAAATTTTACGGTCACGATATGTTCCCGACATAGAGTGATCAAACGGTTCATATTCTCCTTGATATTAACGACTAAATTGATTTATGGATTAACACTCGATTGTTCCATGATATCTATTTAAAGAGCATGGTGGGTCATTTGTTGACGATCGATTGTGAGAAACTCTCTTGTAAAATCTCTCTATAAATTTTTATTTTGCATTAATAAATTGTTCCAAGTGGCCACATTGGTTGGGGCCGTGGATGTTTCCCTGTAAGGGTTTTACCATGTGAAAACATCAGTGTGTTGATATTTGATCTGATTCTATGAGTGTTTATTAAATTTGTTCATCCTCTATTGGAATACATGTGTTGTCGAACAATCACATCGTGATGCATGTCCAACCAATCAATCCCAATTAGGACATCACATGATCCCAATGGCATGATGTTGAGATATACAATGACGTTCACTCCATTCATGTATGTGGAACAACCTTTTACAATCTCATTAATCTCCCTTTTGGTTCTAGTGTCTAGTTGAACCTACCGTGATCTCTTGTGCTTAGTTTTATTCAAATGGAATCTTTCAACTAAATTTGGGGCAATGTAACTATGGTTTTCTCGTGAATAAATTAAAATAGCAATAGGTCGATTGACAATATTACCTTCTACTTCAATCATGTGGGACTGATGATTTTCCTATCAATCTTTCAAGGGCTACATATATCCTTGAAATATTCATTCCCACATCTTCTACTATATTAGCCTCCTATATATTGTGCATAGTACTCATTTTTTCTCCTTTGTGAGGGTAATCTATATACATATGATCTCCTCTACACCCCCAACTTTTAATTGGTTTTCTATCTCTTTACCCTAAGGACTATATCATCTTAGACTCACTCTGAGCTAGCTAACCCTACTGATATGTTTTAGGATTGTTCCTAAAGAAAGGTGGTTTGAATCCTTTCTTCCTTTGATCCATTTTTTCATTCTTCTTATCCCTCCATGAATTTTGAACAACTACTATGTTGATACAAGTACTCGGCCTTCTTGATCATCTCTTCTAGAGTCTTAGGTCCATCAAATTGAATTTGTATTTGTAAAATGATGGTAGTCCACTTAAGAAAATGTGTATCATCACCTTCTCCTCTTTGATGAAACCCACATACCTCAACAAATCCAAAATCTTACTTTCATATTCTTCCATGGACATATTCCCAACTTGAGCTCAAAGAAATCTTGCACATTTTTGTCATAGTAGTGTTCTGAAAGGTACTTTTGTTGGAAATACTTCTTGAAATACATCCAAGGAATCCTCCTTTCATTAGTGTGCTTGAATTTCTTTGATTGGTCCCACCACATAGAATCCCTTCCTCGTAGATGGCATATGCCAATCCTAACTTCCAAATTGGATGAGTAGTTATGTAATTGAAAATATTTTTTGATTCCAAGAAACTATATTTCAACATATTCTCCCTTTTTGTTTTCTCCATCAAAATTTGGTGGCTTAAGCTTCCTGAGCCCACCTTGAAAACTATCCAATTCATGTCTTCTTATCTTATCCTTGACAAGAGACCCCTCTGGTCCACTATGTGATTCTTCATATGTAGGTGACTTCTTGGGAGAATAAGTAGGTGAATAATGTGGTATGTGAGTTCTAATAGCACTTATTAAGTTCTTGAATATTCTATAGATATCCCTCCTTTCATGAGGTTTTCCTTCCTCCTCATTTCTTAAACCTGATCCATTATTGATTTTCCTTTTTAATTGATTTAGACTCTATAGTAGTTGAGTATTTATGTGACTATATTCCTCCTGTGCTCTTACTATTCTCTTATTATAAACCCTATAACTATGCACTTCCATCCTTAATCTCTTCATAGTCTCTACCAATTCTATTGGCTCCACCATGCTTCTATGTTCATTGGAGTCTGTCTCTTCATTACCTAAGTTGATGTTTAGGCCTTTCAATTCCTCTTCATGGTTGTAAGTTCCATGTGCATCTTCCATATATCTAGCCTTCAGTCATAAGCTTGATCTATTTTGGAAACATCATTGACTCTGCAAGAAATATGCTTACAATTAATGCTATTAGAAATATTTCATCTTTTAGGTATGTAGTACTTTTCAACTTCTGAAAATTTATGCACATTATAAAATTTTATCAGTCAAGATTACATTTCCTTCTTCATCTTAATTTCTAAAGAGCATTGAAGCACTAATACAAATTCTAAGCCTTTAGACATAATCTCCTCTTAATCATTTTTCCAGTGACTGAACTCAATCCTCATTCTAAGACTCGAGTTAAAAGTTATGGCTGAAGTGCAAAAAACCAGTTTAACTTCAACAATATGCTTTTAGTTTGGAATCAATGCCCTAAATCCACTTTCATTGGTGACCAAATTCACTTTACATTGGTAGCCAATTTCACTTCACATCAGTGACCAAATTCTATTTTCAGTAGCTACCAAATTCACTTTACATCAGTGACCAAATTCACTTTTCATCAACGACCAAATTCATTTTTCATTAGCAACCAAATTCAATTTACATCATAATTCACTTTATTTATGTCATCATATTGTTGACATGGAACTAGTGTCCACCTATTTTCTCCCTATGTGGTGATGTCACCACCCTAGCCACCTGGATGACTTGTCACACTTTGGGCCCCCTTCCTTTTCTTCTTTTCCCTTTTTCTTTTCTTCTTTTCCCTTTTTCTTTTCATCTTATTTTTTATTTTATCTTACAGAGCCCCACTTGTACCCCATTTCCCACCTGACATGATTTGAGTCATTGATGGGATAGGAGGTCTCGCTCTAACCTAACACCCTCCACCTGGCACATAGTCTTTGGTCGATGTGATGGGTGGGAGTCCCATATCCATCATACATCGACCAATGCACACATCCTCAATCATCGATCCAAGATACAGAGTTGACAGTGATTATGGGTTGATAATGTGATTGGTTTTTAATTCTCCCCCATGGTCCTATAACCACTTACCATGGTGGTTTTATGGAGGGAGAATTGAAATCCTCTTACTCATTATGGGAACCCAAGGCTCATTCCAATACCACCGCCACTTGGGCCCTTAAACCACCATGCTAGCATATTTTCCTCCTACATCACCCTGTGGACCCCTCCACTTGTGCACTTGGCTCCACTTGACACCTCTGCACTAGCTTATGTGACTGGTGGGGGTCCCATTTGACATTCTCCCAATGGCATGCATATTTCTTCCTATATTTATCAAATCTATGATTGTGATTGGTTACATGCTAGAAACATGCACCCAAGTTAATTTTACCCATGGCCCCTTAATCGTTTTCCATTGGTTACAGCACCCAAGGCAACATTGAAAAACCACTACCACTTGGAATCGTAACCACTTTTGTTGGTGTGGCCGCCTACATCACATATGGACCCTACCATATCCCCAGACTCTGCCATTGTGGACCCCATTAGTCCATGTCATCATATGTACGACAATTTTTCCATAAGTTCAAACATTTCTATACATTGGACTTCCATGAAGCCCTCATAATCAACCTCCTTGGAAAAATTTGATTCTCGTGCATGCCAATTCAGTATCCCCATGTTGTTTATTAACCAAAATGTTTCTAGAAATTGGGGATTTTACCCAATTTTGCCATTTCCCCAAATTTTCATGTAAGCCATTTTCACAATTTCATAAAATTTCCTCTACAAAGTCTATCTTTGGCTCATACATCCATAGTGATGTAACCATGGCTCTGATGCCACATTGTAGCATACCCTACCACCCATGTGACTCTTGGGATGGTGGGGTACTTGGATTTTTTCTCAAATTCCACTGATTCAACATAATTAACACAACTCTAATACCATTTCATATTATATCCTTTCACATGATGAAGATATGCATGCAATATAACAAGGAGGTTCATGTAATTCACATTAAACATTCAAAATTACATATGCAAAACTATTCATTAAACATAAAAACATTTAACACAGTAAATTACACAGCATAAACTCAACATAAAGAAAATAATAAACTAGAACACTTATCTTTATGAATAGTTACACAATTGTCTATAGACGTCGAATGTTCCACACAACCATAGGCATTATTGCACTAGTTATCTCTGCAACATGCCACCCTTGAGTTGGGGCTATGAATCCACAAGGAAAAACTAGCTCCTATGGCTAGCTACATTCCACACGCATAGCCCATTGCCCAATAATTCTCACAATCAAGTGGCTCCTACAAAAATTCCAACCACCCAACTCTCTTCCCCATAAATCTACACAACCCAAGGAATGGGATACCCTTATCTACCATGCAGTGATTCAGTTAATCCTAGACCCCTCCAGGGCTCCAGCACAAACTGGACAAGAATCCTTCAATTGGGAGCTTCATGAACTCCAATTGTAATTGGAGTCCTTAAATACAAAATTTCCTCGTGCTAATGGGCAATTGTAATCATACATTGTCACACAAGAGAAAATTGGCCTCTATCACAGGCATAAAATCCTAGCTCTGTAACAACCCAATTTTATTATTTATTTATCATAGTTGTTAATTTAAATTTAATTAATTATGAAAATAAATTCATTGATTATTTTTATTATTTTATTATTAAAAAGGTAGGTGAAGTAATTAATGAGGGGATAAGGCTGTTGGGGAATTAATGAGGGGATAAGAAAGTTGGAGAATTGAAGGAGGGGGAGGGATTCGAGAGAGGAGGATAAGGAAGAGGGAAGAGGACTTGGAGGGGGATCTTTTGTTTTGGAAGAAATTGGGGAAGAAGGAGGCAAGGAAGAAATTCTGAAAGAAAGAGGAAGAAGGAGGAATTTGGAAGAACAGATTGTTTTGGGGAGCTTTTACAGGGACTCTGTTGTTGCTGGGAACTTTGGGCTTGGGAGCCAGGAAACCACAAGGATTCCTAGAGCTAGGGAGCCGGAGAGTTTGTTCCTAGTTGGCTGGGAGGTAAATATTCAGTTTGGGCAGTTTGGGAAAGAACAAGAACAAGTGAATCAGGGGCTAAATCAACCAACCTGTAGGTCGAGGTATGTATTTTACTAAGTTGATATGTTGTTTTTGTTATGATGTTGTTGTTATTATGTCTATTTACCAGTTTATTCCTGGTATAAAGAAAATCATGAAAGGAAACCTTGAACTAAATTGCAGTTATTTCAGTAGGAGATTAGGAGATATTTATTATTTCATTGAGGCCTTGAAATAAAAGGCCTTACAAATGGTATCAGATCCCAGTTTCAAAACAGAAACCTGGGCTTGACCACCCACATAATTGTACAATTTGTTCCCAAACCCCTAACATATAGCCTAGAAACCCTGTATTTACAAGCCCTTATCTCATAAATCAGCTGCAAATTCTCATTCTATAAAACTCTTCAATTTCACTTCAACCTAATGTAGGGTTAGATACCATGAAGAAAATAAATTAATTTATTCAGAGCATGTGATATCTTTGGATTCACATAAACAGTCAGACACACAGGGATGAAAACAAAATATATCTGATATCTTTGGATTCACATAAACTGTCAGGCACATAGGGATGAAAACATAATATATGAACTATCAAAAAGATTGAAACAAAAGCAAGTACACAACAAAACCTTACTTGAGCACAACAAGAATCAATGCATCATATACATGATCTATCTCTGTTCCTAATTACAAATCATCAATAAATTATTTTAAATTCTAATAAATCAACCTGCATTTACTCATAATAAAAGAAAAGTGATAACTATTCTCATTAAAAATTAATAACTAAATCACAAAACGGGTTAAAATGCGTCATTTTAACTGTATAAATAAATTTAATGCTGTCAAAGTCCTTTACAACGTTAGAACAATACAACCCTAATTTTCCACTGTAACTTACATATTTTGACTTTAAAAATAAATTCTAAATCCGTCAAAAACCGTGTCCAAATTATACAATCTATTCAATAAATAAATTTATTTTTCCATCCATATTACACAATTTATTCATTACATTACAAGTTCATCCAGCAAACACAATCTATTCATTACACGTTTATCCAGCAAAATCATTTTTCTAGAATCTCGTCATCTGGGCTCCAATTATTTTTTCCTGACGGGTAAGGGGTCATTGATCCCTTATCCTACTACTTTTCTACTAGTAGAGGAAATTCCCAAAACAATCACTGCACAAAATCAATTGTGTAGAGGAATGCACATTTTATTCCCTATATAAGCCATTCAAACTCGAAAGAAATTCAAATAAAAAGTAGTTGTAGTACAAATCACGAGGAAGAGAACCCACGAAGGGGCAGTGCACTACATGCACTGCCTCCAACCCACAAGCCACAAGGAGCAATATCTCGACACTACAGTGCTCGAGACCAAGCGCTAAGCTGTAAAGGAGGATCCCACGGAGAGAAAACGAAGTGAAAGAGGGGGCATAGGGAAGCCTTCTTGTTGACGAAGTCTGCCCAGAATCGATCAAGCAACCTGTCGTGAAAGGATCCTGGAAAAAGTGAGGGCGTGGTGTCGGAATTTGGCCAGGTTTCCTCGATGTACTCCAGTATCACCAGTGACCATGCGCCAAGCCAAGCCATGAAAAATAGAATATTATATGTGCACAACGCCACCAGGTCCAATCTCTAGATTTCAACTAGTTATCAAAGTCCCTGAGTTAGCTACCAACAACGCCAAAGTCTATGCCTTTGGAGGAATGGATAACTACAATCCATGGGTATATATCAGGTCGGGGGTTATACTCTTATCGACTACTATATACCTGTTTGCGACCAATACCAAGTGCACAAGACCATAACACCAAATCCCAACACCCAAGACCAAGCCACCAAGCCACGAGGAGAGCCCACTGGGGGCATAACTCTTGTACAATGCGTCTGAACTATCAAGCCCACAAGCAGAGGCAGCCATGGCCCAACTTCCATGGTCCAGCCCGCAAGCCTCGAAGGAGAAAAGAGAATGAGGCCACTCATGTCAACCATGGTTGTGTCTTTAGGAGGTTGGCCAGGGAGCCACAAGCCTCGCTTAAACCTATGTAGAGGAGAAACCCTGAGTGAGAAAATATAAAGAATAATGAGACAAATGAGCTTGGGATGTGTGACCTAGGGTTTTGGAGTTAGTATTATGGTGAGAAGGGCGAGGAGAGTGACATGTGGGTCTAATGTAAGGCCTCGTGCCCTCATTTTGAGGATGCAGAGTTTATTTATTTATTTATTATTATATATATAAAGTTGTTATATTTGTACTCTGTGGGAATCGAACTCGGGAACTTTCCAAAGCCAACAATTTAAATTCCACACACCTGTTTTAAATCTTTTATTTTATTTTATTTTAATTTAATTTTTATTATTTTATCTTTGTTTTCTTTTATTTAAAATATATCTAGTGGGATATTTACTTATTTAAAGTTATTAAAATAGTTTGAACTTAATTAAGTTAATTAAGTTATATTAACGAGTTAATCTTATAATATATTATAAGGGTTAAACTTATAAGAATTATAATTGTAGTTAATGTAAGAGTGATTAATTAGTTAATGTTAATTGATTAAGTGAAGAGAATTGATCTATGTAAATTAATTCTAATGATTAATAAATTGATAATTTATGAGACTAAGGGTATTATTATTGATAATATAAGAGCGATTAATCTGAGTGGTGCATATTGATATACAGATGGGTTTGATGCTTGATTATACACACAAGTTAGAGTAAGTTATGACTACAGTGTAGCGCTAGCATAGCTAGCAAGGTGAGAGAGTTTCTAGGATTCTTGAACGAAGTTACCAAGCCTAGAGGATTTTGACCCTGACCCTTAGCCACTTACCTTATAGGAGTAATGTCTGTTTGCAGACAAGTATAAAGAACTTACGCCTAACCCTATGTTTGCAAGTATAAGTTTGAGCAATATGTGGAATTCCTTAAACTCTTTCCTAATAAGCATTTGGATTAATGCAAATTCAATTATTCAAGATGGTTAGGACTCAGGGAAATCGAGGTCATGGGGCATCGTTGCAAGGACCAGCAACGTCGACGCTGCGACCACCATCGCTTGAAATAGCTCTCATTTTGCACTCCTTAGAGGCTATTAATGAGACATTAAAAGGATTCCAATCAACAGATGTCGAAGTGGAACCCCCACCATCTGGAGTGGGTAAACCTGAAGCGTCGAGGGACTTGGAGGGAGGGCCTCCACTAGGGGACATCATCAGAGAACTACAGAAGATCAAACTCCCATAACTTTCTAGGGGTCGTGCAAGTGAACGTATAGAGGCATGGTTGGAAGGAATGATGTGATATTTTTCCTTAAGAGACTATGCTTCCACACCAAAGGTGAAGATATAATGATATTTCAGTTGAGGGACAGTTCCTTGAAATAGTGGGGTAATCTAGAGAGGCAGTTGCACCTTACCCCAGACACCATCTCATGGGAGATTTTTTAGGAAAGGTTCTGGAGGAAATATTTTTTTGCTTACTACGAGGAACAATAGGTAGGAGCATTGCATGCTCTGGTTTAGGGAAACAGGACTGTGGAAGAGTATAAGATTAGGTTCATGGAGTTAGTGAAATATGTCTCATATATGGATACCGATCAACGACAGGAAAAATGTGTTGTGTACGGCTTAAACCCTAAGATAAGGGCCATGGTACGGATGTGGAAACCATATTTAGTAGATGAAGCAGTTGAAAATGTTTGTTACGTGGAGGAGCATATGAGCTTAAACAAAGGTATGAGATCAATCATTCCACAACATTCTGGATTCATGGGGAATGCCCCTAAGACCTTCTCCAGGGGAGGAATCTCTAGGCCACCTCCTTATGAAAATAGAGTCACACCTAAAGCAGTTACAATAGGTATTTTAATGGAAGCAAGTGCAACATCCCACTCATCGCCAACAACGCAGGTAGGTCCACGACTTTCTCAAGGAGCAGCAAGTAGGGGAAGGGGATCTAGGGGAAGGAACTCATTTCATAGGCCTTCATAGGTAAGCACCCAGGTTCCATCCTGGGTTACTTGTTGGGGGTGTGGAGGACCTCATTACCAGTGTGATTGTCCAGAGTCATAAGCAGGCTTTGTGCATAGAGAAGGAAAGGCCCCGATGGGAAGAGTAGGTAGTAGCCACCAGATTTATGCAGTGGTTTATAACATCTAGGTAGAGCATCAATCCACTGTGGTGGAGTCGTCAGGTACGCTAAATCATGTCAATGTTAAGATTTTATTCTTAACATTGAACCTATGTCATTTATAATATCCTAGTTGGATGAATGTCATTCAAACTATCTTGAACCTATCATCTAGGACATGAGACACTGAAGAGTGGATTGCATTGTGAGGAGATGCAATTATCCAAGCCATTATTTTCCTTCAAGGATATAGTAGATAAAAATTTGTTGTATTTAATTAAAAATTACATAATTTTGTAAAAAATGAGGATGAGGAGGTGAAACAAAAGATGTGATCATGCACCTATGATAAAGACTAATAGACTTTAACTACCAAGATTAAGCACTTTCTCAAGGTGGATGAACTCTTATAGGATTAGGGAGCTCAAATGAAATCTATATTTCAGTAGATTAAATTAGGGGATATGCATACCAAGGCCTTTTCTAAATCCCTAGCCACCAGAGATGCTTTATAAAAAAATAAATCCATCTAGACATATCATTAGAACTAAATCTATTTATAAAGAATTTAATTTGTTACTCATTATTGTATAGTATTTTAAATTCAATTAGGTTTAATGGAGGAATGAATTGAATATTTTCATACATGGCTTGATGTTGTCCCATGTAGACTCTCTCTTGAGCACAAACAACTATATGAGTGAGAGTGGAGGTTAGATGAGTTGTTTGTCACATTAAAAGAGATAGTGGTGAATAAGTCATCAAGGATTAATGGCTCTCATGTGATATTTATAAGGCCACATAGGATTTTCTAGGCCTTAAACTCCTCTGTGTTTACAAAAAAAACCAAGGATAAGTACTCTCTTATATAGTAAATATACAAGGGGTTGATCAAGTTCAATTATAATCCTACCAATATTGATAATATTTCTAGGTAGAGGCTTATCACTCTCCTCAATGTCCCTTATAAACATTTTACTAAATCTTTAGCCTTGAGAATTAGGCATATCGTTTATGTGATCATTTGTCAAGAGCATGCTAGCTTCATATGAGTGAAATTCATACTAAATCATGTAATTGTAATTTGGGAAAGTATGGAAGGGACTAGATTCATAATACTTAATTCTTTATTTATCAAGATGGATTTTTAAAAAGCTTATGATAGGGTGCATTGGTATTTAATTTTGTCCATAATTCAAGCTCTTGCCTTAGGCAATCATTCTAGAAACATTATTGAATTCTCTTTATGAATGCTATTGTCTTTCTTTCCATTAATCAAGTTAAATCTAAAGATTTTGGTATGTTCAATTCGATTAAGCAAGGATGTCCCCTTTCCCCAACCTTGTATGATTTTTTAGTTAAATCCTTTAGCTATGTTACTGATCATAAAATGTTCACAAATTAATGAAGGGTATGCTTCTACCAGGGCTTGAGGATAAGCAAATGGACAATGGTCATTTTACCAATGATTCCTTTCTAACTCTATTAGAGGATAATTGATATGTGTATAATAATTTGGACTACATTCCCCTCTTCTATGATGCCTCTAGTCATAAGATAAAGAAGGGAAAAACACCATGTTTTTGTTACATCCATAGTGATATGCATGACTCATTGGAATCTATAGGATGTACTTTATGGATTAAACTAGGACAAATATTTTCAATTATCATGGATCCTTTTTCCTTCCAAGTTTCACCCAAAGATATAATTCGAGATAGGGATATGATACATAGGACTCAAGCAAAGATAGAGAAATGATTCATAAGGATATTATCTTTGGATACTAAGTTCCAGGTCTACACTAAACATTAGAAACCACTCATGTGTACTACTCCTCATGTCGGTTTCAATCCCAAAGTTCCTACTTGAGATTAGACAAGCTTCTCATGAAATTCCTTTGGTCAAATACTCATGGTAAGGTGGGCTTCCACAATGTAAATTGTGACATGTGTTTCCTTCCTAGGGATTGGGGTGGTCTTGGGATCATTCATAGCTACACTTATGTGCATGCCCTTTGAGAAAAATGGATCATTCAATCCACTATGGGTAATAAGGACTGGAAATTTATTCTTTGAAATGACATTGCCAAGGGAGCCTCCCTTGGTATTACATATTGGGGAAACCTCAATATGAAAACTATGCATGTCATTCCTCATGTAGATATAGTAAACTTCTTTGCAGCTAAAGAGCATTTGGAAATCTTGTGAATCTTTCATTAAGATTTGCCTCAAGTGGAGAGGAGACTCCCTTAGATTAGGGTTCTTGTTCCATGATAATGTGCTATGGTGATCATTTATGGAGCTTTATAATAAAAATTCTTTATCATCATGTACTTGGTTCTTAGCTAGACACTTGTTCAAAAGAGGCTTGTAGAAGGTTGTTAAGCTACTTAATTTCCATGCTAGAGATTCAAAGCATCAACTTATACCGAAAATGGAATTTAGGCTTATCACTTTTAACAGGATGATCTTGGAAAAAATCAAAATCCTTATTCATGTAGCACAAAAGTTAGGTTGAAGCACCACACTACCACACACATAGCCTAACCACCACTATGAGAGAAGAAGAAGGGAGAGGAGTCACCACTTGGTTCTTGAAGGAAACTAATAATTGGAAATGGGCGAACAATTTGGGAAAAAAGGAAATCCCCTAAGTTATTAAATCATGTTTAATGTTGCAATTAGGTTTGGTTGCATTGAGAGGGTACCTCACTTAGGTTTCAATGGATTTGATAGTTATAAAACAAATGAAAGAAAAGAAATGTAACTATGAAATCAAGGAACATAAATAAAATACCAAAAGAAAGAGAGAAGAGAAGGAAAGAACACACTTGAGAAAAGTAGGGATGGTGACAACTTTTGAAGACCAACAAGAGGTGAGCCTCTCACCATGCTTTGAAACACAAAGATCCTAATTGTGATGTACTTGAAAAAACCATCTCCAAAGCAATATAAAATATATACAAGAAAACCAATTTACCTTGCAAGTAATAAAAATATATTACTAAACAATTGAATATCTGGTGTGCCCTCGGTGGTGAGGTGCTCTTCTTATAAATTGTGCATTGGAAGACCTTATTAGAGAGAGATCGAGAGGATCCAAGAGAGACAAAAGGTAAAACAACAAGGGGTTGATCCAAAAGAGAGAGAGAAATGATGAGGGGAAGCCTCTATTATAAAAGGTTTGATGTTTGAGATAGTAGGTCCAGGAAGCCTAAGTGCTTGAGGGAAATGAGAAAGAGGTTTAATGAAAAAATCCGATAGGGTAAAAATTCTTTTTTGAAACTTAGGTTTTGGATTCTACAACAATACAAAATGGGGGCTACTTAGACAAGGATACCGCACAAATCAGAGGTTAAAAGTACAAAAAATAGTCGTTGAAGAAAATAAATTCCCTCGAACTATTGATTTGAATGAGGCATGTGTTGGTCTTAGGCCAATCCATGAGTTTTTTTATTTGAAAATGGCTCTCTTGTTTGTTGGTTTGAGGGAGATAGATGTGAATGACCCTATGAAACCCGTGGATAGCATGCTAGAGACAAATTAGGATGTGGGGATACATCTTTGACCTTATCAACGCTTATGTTCACCCACAATGGATATAAGAATGTTTAGAATCTTGAAAAGGTATATCTAACTAACCAAGATTTACCAAATGAATAACACATGTTGAGGTTGATCTAAGGGAGGAAATGTATATCTAAATGTTGTATAAGTAAAGAAACCAAAAAGGGATAAACAAGACCAACTAATTATCTATGAAATGATACCACGGGAACCTTTCTTAGGCACCAGACATCAAATAGGGAAAATGCATTCAAACACCCAGGCCTAAGCAAGGAACTAAGATAGGGAGGACCATCATCACATAGAAAAATGTCATGGAATATGGGGAAATCATGTCGTCTTTGGGAATTGAGTGTGTGGACACACTATGTCTGTAATCCATACATACAACTCCAAACAATATTTTCATTAAAATAGGACTTTAGCCCCCCTTTGCTTGGTGGAGGGACCAACATTTGAGCATGTATAAGGCCTTTAAGAAGTATAGTATTGTTGACAAATATCAATAGTTTGTCCAAAGGCAATCCTTGATATAATAATTCAAAATACTTAGCACCTCAGGTCTAAACAGAGGACCTGACTATTTTGAATCTCTTCATTGTGGAATCCTTTCATTGAGGTAAAGACGGAAATATTTTTCTATTTCCTCATGATGGGAGGCCTTTCTCTCGACCGTAAGGTGTAGCACATGGGGATTTATTAATCCAAGTATCCTTATATGGAAATAATGATGTCCTTAATCATGTCTTTTGGTTTTGTGAATTTGCTCATTTAGCCTAGGGATGGGTTTACCTTCTATGTAGGAAAATCTTCTTCACTCAAATTCTTTGGAAAGAAACCCTCTTAAGTGATAGGCTTCCTTCGGCCATTGAAGTTTGAGCATCTTGGTAGCTTCTTTGTACTAAAATTTTATTTTTGATCTCAATGGATTTTTATTTAAGGGTGTTAAGCATGAAATCAAGTTCACCTAGTTTGATGGCACAATGATATGTCAAGGGAGAGAGAGTAATCAAAGGCTTAGAAACACAGATAAATATCAAAGGAATTTATACATGGGGAGAAGCCCCAAAGGGGTTTCAGTTAGGGGAAGCAACCCCAAAGGGAGATACCATTTTCCATTAACGTCAAAGGGGGAGAGATAGAAACATTGATGAGGAGTATGAGCATGAATATCATGACTAAGTTTTGTCATCAATGTTGGTGTTGTCATCAATGCCAAAGGGGGAGATTGTCATACAATTAGCTTAGGGTGATGGATAATTGGTTTAGATTGTTGGTTGTCATCGATGTCAACCCTTGGAGAGTGATATTGTAGATTGATGTCAACCCTTAGAGATTGATGTCAACCCTTGGAAGAAGTCTGATAGTGAATTTTGGTAGCACAAAGGTATGGGTAAGGGACCCGAGTTTGTTTGAGGTCTAAAGGCAGGAAGATCAGTGAATATGAAGGTAATACTATTCTATATGGATATTACATGTCATTCCATTTCTGATGATATGTGGAACATCACATAACTCTTCACAGTTAGAGATTTATGGCCATGTGAAGTTGGAGAACCCTCATGAGTTATTTAGAAGATCCTAGAAGGTCAAAGAAGTCAACTATTCTAGAAGCTCCTAGAAGAAGTGTACTAATCGAATTGATGGTAACTAGGAGTTAATCATGGGTATAGTTGTTGCATTAAGAAAATAATTAAAATTAAATTAATTGTAACAAGAAGTTGTGAGTTTGGTAATTCTGGTAAAGTAGTTGTGATGAGAAGATTGACTAGTCAAAGCGGTTGACCAATAAATAAATTAAATAATAAAGTGATTGCAACAAGAAGTTAGTTAAGGGAAAAGAAGTTATGAATTGACTAATTATAGACAATTTAGTTGCAACAAGAAGTTGTTAGTAAAGAGAAATTATTTAAATAATAAAGTAGTCAAAGTGGTTGCAAAGAGAAATTATTTAAATAATAAAGTGGTTGCAACAAGAAGTGGTGAGTTTACTATTTATATATAAGTCTAAGTGGTTGAAAAGGAAATTAATTAAATAATAAAGTTGGTTGCAACTAGAAGTGGAGAACTTATTATTTGTGGATAAAGTGGTTGTAAGTAGACAAGTGGTTAGAAGTGGGTTAGCCCTAAAAGAAGGAAAGTGGGTTAAGTTGGTTAGAAGGTAACCCATTGAGGAAGATACATGGAAGTATAAATAAGAGAGAAATGCTCTCCCATTAACACCTATTGAATATAAAAAAAAGTGCGGCAGAAAAATTGCGGCAGGAAAAGTGCGGCAAAAAAATTGTTACAGGAAAAATTGCGGCAGGAAAAGTGTAGCAAAAAAAGTGTGGCAGAAAAATCACGGCAGAAAAAGTGCGGCAGAAAAATCACGGCAAGAAAAGTGCGACAGAAAGAGTGCGGCAGAAAAACCGCAGCAGAAAAATCACAACAGAAAAACCGCGGGAGGAGAACGCTACAAGAAGAAAAAGGTATGGTTTTCATGTGTAGTGTTGAATCTATGAATCTGGTTTAAGTTTTTCCTCATAAATTTGTTGGATGCCCTCTTGGAAGTTTAGGGTTTGTTGTAGATTTGATCTAAGACAGATCTACTGAAGTTTAGTATTGGTTCATGTTTGAGGGCTTTTGGTTGAGGTATGTTGCTAAAGTTATTGGTAGAGATAGAGGTTGTATAATAGTGAGTTTGTGGCACATGGTTGATGTGAGGATTTATGGTATTTGATTTATGGAGAGTGCGGTGCATTGGTAGAGGTATCTTGTTTGTTATCTTGGTGTATGTTATTGGTATATGGTAGAGGTATATGATTGGGTACATGGATGAGATACATACTTGAAATACATGGTGATCTTGATACATATTGTTGAGACATGGTTTGGTTTGTTGTTGATACATGATTGGTACATGTTGTTGGTTATTTTTGTATAGTGTTGATGTACATGATTGATGT
>ML780355.1:38414-68837 GCA_009831015.1 Picea engelmannii
GATGAAGATGGATCACAGGCCGAGGAAGGCCCAAATGTCGAATTAGGCTCATATGCCAAGATGTTTTCATCAAATTTAACATCTCTTCTAATAATAATTTCATTACAATGTGGTTGAAGAAGTCTATAACCTTTGACATATTCAGAACAACCAACAAATATACACCTCTCACTTTTAGGCTACAATGCTTTCCTTTTCTCATCAGGAATGTGAGCCCATGCTATACTGCCAAATACATGGAAGTGATTACATCTGGCTTAAGTTTATTCCATGCTTCTTCCATTGTTATATTTTTAAGAGGCTTTGTGGGAGTGTGATTTACTATGTATTTTTCACAGTTAATGGCTTCCACCTAATACTTTAGACTTAATCCCTTATATTGGATCATACAATTAGCCATTTCATTTAATGCACGATTCTTTCTCTCAACAACACCATTTTGTTGTGGTGTATATGGAATAATGTGTTGTATTTGGATGCCCTGTGTAGTGCAGTAACTTGTAAAATTATTGTGCACATATTCAGCTCCATTATTTGCTCTTAACCTTTGAATTTGATGTCCAGATTATTTTTCTACAAGGGTCTTGTAGGCCCAAAAATTGTCAAAAACTTCACTCTTAAGTTTTAGGAAGTAAACCCAAGTGCGTCTAGAAATTCATCAATGAAAGTTAATAAATATTTGCACCCATAAAAATAAGGAGAATAAAGAGGACCACACAAGTCACTTTGAACAAGTTGTAAAGGGGTTGAGGCATGCAAAGATGCATGTTTGTCAAAATTGTCTTGATGATGTTTGTCGAAAACACAACCGACACAAACACGATCTCTGCAAGAAACAAGAGGAAGACCAGTCACCATATTTTGATTACATAATTGTTGCAATGAGCGATAGTTTAGATGACCAAACTACTCATGCCAAAGTTTTCTCAAGTCATCGTTGCGAGAAACAAAAACTGATGGAAAATATGTTAACCCAAAGTTGTCAAACTTTTACAACCTAGTAATATCATCAACAATTCCAGTTGCAAGAACATGTTGAGGATATTTTAGATCCTTGATTACAACTTGGTGAGGTGAAAACTCTACAGTTTTACCTTCACCTGAATGAGAGATTTGATATACTGATAGAAGGTTGTAGAAAAGACTTGAAACACATAATACATCATTGAAATGAACATTATCCACCTGAAATGTTCCACACCCTACAACACTAAGAGATCCATCATCGCCAACAAATATTGTCTTGGTGTCACATTCATTTAGAGAAAAAAATATGGATCTGTCCTTAGCCATATGATAAGATGCCCCAGAATCAATAAGCCACTCATCTGAAGAAGAAGTATAAGTTTTGTTGTAGGAGAAACAAGAATAAAAACGTGCATGTCTATGAGAAGAAGAAGAACACCAAGTATAATCTATATTGATGTGGTGCTTCTTCATCGTTGCTTCTAAAGTTGTCATCTTCTTAAAACATTTGGACTTGTCATGACCATCTTTCCCACAAAAGTTGCAATGTTTGTCAATCTTGTTTAATTGTGTAGTATTTTTTTTAATTATTAAAATTTGGTAATATAAGAATTTAAACTTTTTATCAATTTGAATTTAATTGGTTGTTTAAAAATTTATTTTTTTATAGAATTGGGCAAAATCATTAAGAACATTACTTATTATGCATAAAATTTAGAATATGATGGAACTTTGAGGATGTTTAAACTTTATATCAAATTTATTAAAAAAATATTTTTACTAAAAAGTTATATTATTTCCAAATATATTAAAGTTATGGAAATAATTCAAAGTTATGAAAGTAATCGAGTTATTCTATGATAAGAGGAATAATGTTATGCGTAATATCTTTGCATAATATGAAAATATTCCACACATATATGATGATAATGAAGATGACGACGATAATGTCCACTGAAACAAACTTTGGTTTATTGGACCTTAAGAAAGGTAAGGAATTAGTTGGATGATGATGATGATGATGGATAATGCCCATTGAAACCAATTTTGGTTTATCAGACCTTATGAAGGTGTTACTTGGTTCTCTTTAAAACTTTATTATATGCCCGAAAAGCTTTAAGAGAAGTGTTCCTAAATCACCATAGTTTTGATGAGTTAAAAAGTTAGGATGGTTGGTATTGTAACAAATATTTTGAAATTGCGATCTAATGTGAGTGTATGCAGTACATTCTAAGAGAAAGTGTTTTTCATCTTCCACCATTTTAGTGTCACAAAGATGACAAATAATTTCAACACATGACATTTTAGAAATTGTCCAACGTCCCGTTTCACTATGCAGCTCGTGAGAGTTTGTTCGCATTTTAGCAATGATTATTTTCTTATTCACGGTGGTAAAAATAGAGAGATAATTTTTATCTTATAGGTTAGGGTTGGTCAACTCCTCATAGTATCTTAATTTTATTTTATCCTCTAATTCTTTACCTCACCACAATTTCTCCTTAAATTTAGATGTAATAATATTTTTAATATTATTTTTATCTTGTAGAGTGGCATATCCTTTTATTCCCCAATGATTTAGCCAAGACTTGGCATCTTTACGCCATTTTTACTAAAAAGTTATATTATTTCCAAATATATTAAAGTTATGGAAATAATTCAAAGTTATGCAAGTAATTGAGTTATTCTATGATAGGAGGAATAATGTTATGAGTAATATCTTTGCATAATATGAAAATATTCCACACATATATGATGATAATGAAGACGACGACGATAATGTCCACTGAAACAAAATTTGGTTTATTGGACCTTAAGAAAGGTAAGGAATTAGTTGGATGATGATGATGATGATGGATAACGCCCACTAAAACCAAATTTGGTTTATCAGACCTTATGAAAGGTAAGGTGTTACTTGGTTCTCTTTAAAACTTTACTCTATGCTCGAAAAGCTTTAAGAGAAGCGTTCCTAAATCACCATAGTTTTGATGAGTTAAAAGGTTAGGATGGTTGGTATTGTAACAAATATTTTGAAATTACGATCTAATGTGGGTGTACGCAGTACATTCTAAGAGAAAGTGCTTTTCATCTTCCACCATTTTAGTGTCACAAATATGACAAATAATTTCAACGCATGACGTTTTAGAAATTGTTCAACATCCCGTTTCACTATGCAGCTCGTGAGAGTTTGTTCTTATTTTAGCAATGTTGATTTTCTTATTCACGGTGGTAAAAATAGAGAGATAATATTTATCTTATAGGTTAGGGTTGGTCAACTCCTCATAGTATCTTAATTTTATTTTATCCTCTAATTCTTTACCGCACCACAATTTCTCCTTAAATTTAGATGTAATAATATTTTTAATATTATTGTTATCTTGTAGAGTGGCATATCCTTTTATTCCCCAATGATTTAGCCAAGACTTGCCATCTTTATGCCACCCCCGTTTGACCTGCAGGTGGTTTTTACTAGAGTTTAAAGCAATCTTAGCAAGCATTTTGTCTTCCATGTTATTTATCTTGTTCTTATACATTAGGTGCCTAGTCATAGTTGTGCTCTCAATGGGGGAAATACTCGCTTTTACAAGGGGGATAATCTATGAAGTGTTTTCTTTAATTTCGAGATGATAAGTTATAAAACACTTTTGGATTTTATCTATCTTTCTCCATGATTCTCTAGAGATGTTGCAACCCCAAACTTGAAAACCATATAAGCTTAAAAGAGTGACAAGAGTCTCAAAGAGGAGTTTCTTATTATCCCATAGTTAAAGGTTTGTTAATTTACAACTCCTTTCAAGTCCATAATAAGATTTCCACCCTACTTTTCTCCTTTTCTCAATAAAATAATTCTAATTAAGGTTCTGATGAAAATTGATTCCAAAATATTTGTATGAAGTCACTTCCTCCATGTTGTTATTGTCATACAAAAAATTAGCACAAGTGTTATCATACATATTTATTGTCTTTGGAGACGAGTTAACATGGGATGGGATAAAATCCCACATTAGAGTTTAATGTCAAACATCTCTGATCACAAAAAAGTAAATGTTGATATTCTCACACAAAAACACTAAGTTTTTTTCACTCTCTCGCTCATTCAATGGGCCAATGTGAAGGTTATATAGACAGGTGAAGGAGATAAAGGTGGAGATTGTCATTGATTGGGTCATTCATCACAAACGAATTTTAAAGTGACTATCACTTGATATTTCAAATGTCAATTTAATAACGGTCTTCCTTGTTTTCAATGACAATAAATTACAATTAGGGTAGGAGAAACATAAGCATCAAAGGGTTATAAACAATTTGAATTTGACCACTTAAAACACATGGTTTTTAATTATATACTTGGCATTGTAAAGTAATGTAATGAAAAAGTAAATGTTAAGCGATGCTACTATGAATGCTTTCTGATTTGCGTAAAACATTAGAGAATAATTTTATGTTGGTAATTTTTATGGGAGATTTTCACTAGTTTCTAGTCTTTTAGGATAATTGTAGAACCTTCCATGACACCCATCAGGCATAGATGCTCCTTGAGAAAACTTGACATCAAATTGGTTAAGAGAAAACAAGGGGCGTGTGATCATTTGGTCGAACAAAGTATTATAAGCACTAGTAGTAGCACCTTAGGTGCACAATGGTGATGTGCAAGCCCAAGGGGGAATGCACCTCACTTTCCTTGTGACAGAGGATGAGGACTAGGGGCTGTGGTTGGGAAAGGATATGGAGACTTGGGTTTGTGCCCAAGGAGTGGACTTTATTTCTCTTGGTAGCGTGGGCACATTGGAGAGGTTTGATGACCCCATTGACACACCCATGAAGAGTCATGTCAGTCGGTTGAAGAAAACATACAAGGAAAGGGCATACCAAATAGGTTAGGGTGTGTCGGTCCAAAAGGACGTGTTGATAGGTCCAAATTCACATGACAACATCAAGGGGCCCTCCCCAGTATAGAATCCCAATTATACTACAGACCATTTGGATTAGGAGTCCCATCCGTAATTTGGCTCGACTGCCATTAATGCTAACTTTTGATTTTATTACTGGTTAAGGTCTGGTGTACCAATGCGGGGATAGGTGTGATGAAGAGATGTAGATGAAGACCATCTATGTAAAGAAAACTAATCTATCACTAATCTATGTTAACCTATCCTATCTAGGAGCAAAGCTAAAGTAATCAGTGAGTTATAATGCAACCAAAACTTAAAACAACTTTAATATAGTTAGTTGCATAAAAAGAGAAAGATTGGAAGCAATATCATATATAAGTATATAATCAGATTAGTCTAGATTACAATGACATATACTATAACAACTCACAAAACTCAAGGCATGGAAATATTCGAAGAAATACCAGTAACTGCAAAAATGATAAAGATTGCATAATAATTAGTCTACAACAAACAAAACATTCTTACGGTCCATAGAAACAAAAAATATCTTCACTTGAAGTAGTTCAAAGCTTCAATCAGTTTCTACACATAATTCCTTCTATAAAATACTGGGCCTGAGGGCTTCTCAATATTCGTTACACTTTATAAGTTATTGAAATAGTTCTTGGGTCTATATAATGCTCGAAAATCCAAATAAAAGTCCTTGTTCAGAGAGTCTCTAGTCTCTTTTATACAAATAATAGTAACTCATATTTGTCTTTTCACCTTCTTCTTGAAGAGGCAGTTACAAAACTATTCACATTCCCTTCTCCCATGACAAGTGACACTAAAGGATGAAACTTGAGGTAGTTAGGAAAAAGACGAAATGGAAAACAATGGTTTGTCCTTTTCCTATGAACATTTTCTCTGGAGATAAGTCGTCCAAAATTCCAACTGGTTATACAATGACTCAATCCTCATGTAAGATAGCTGCTACAACATTACTTCTATCATGAAAATGCTATCATCCAAGGCACTCATATCTTTCTCCAATATTGTCATGTAAGCCTGTATCATAGTATGGAGCTTCGTTGGCTATAGTAAATGTTGATCAATAAGATCGGTTGAGAAAAAAGTTGATGTTTCAACTATTTGTCTCCTTCTACTTGTACTTTCCTGAATTGCATTCACTAATTATTCCATGAATAAATTTTTCCCAAGTTTGTCTAACCTTGGGAACTGACCATGCCTTATCAACTCTTGAGAAACTTTGTGAGTTCTTGAGCAGATCCCCATTTCTTTGGTCACGTATTTGTCTTCTCATTGAGCTACCTGTTGGAAATGGTCCATTGCATACAAATCTGTCTTCCTTGTTGATTTTGAGGGTCTGTATAACTCTCGAGGCACATCGGGATTTTCTGTTATCCAAGTATCAATGTTTGTTATACCTTCCCAGATAGTGTTGTACTGCGTCAGTTGCATCTGTATCTGATCGTTTTGTTCAATAACTATTGCAACCACATTTTGGAAGAGATGCAAGTTGGCATACATATTGATGATGGCACCTTCCAACTCATTTCTCACTTTTTCCATGTTGTCTTTAAAATTGAGAAGAATTCTCTCATCTATCTTAACTTGTTGGAGCTTCTCTTCTAGATCTTTGATCCTCATTTCATTTTCCTCGTTCTATTGGCACAACCTTTGTATATTATCCACATTTGCATCCATGAATGCAAATATTACCCTAGTTGCTGACACAGGGTCTTCCCTAACATCTCCTTTGACAGGAACCTGGGTTACTACTAATAAAGGAGCTCCCTCTACCGCTGGAACATTTTTAACCCTTCCTTGTACAATCTGTCTAGTTTTTCTATTGTATGTGAAACTGTGGATGTCCAATATTTCAGTCGACCGAAAAGGTTCCCAAGGCCCGAGACCCAAACCGATACTTGTTTTTTTGTTCCTGCACCTATGATGGATTTTCCAGCGACATCCAAGTCCATTGGGTGCGTGTCACCCTCTCTATCATATGAATCCTTCTTCTTCCTTTCTTCTTCAACAAATTTATCTACTGGTTCCTTTTCTGCTAATTCTATCGCTACTCTTGCTGCTTGACCTAACTCTTTTCCTTTTTGGAAACAACTTTCGCTTTGGCCTCCACTTTTTCTCTTGCTTCATTTTCTGCCCTAGCCTTTGCTTTGTCAGCTTCTAGCTTTTGTTTCTTTTTAGTGTCATTTATCTTCTTCAACACTTTCTCTTTATCCCTCCTCCTTATATCGGTTGGTGCTTCTTAATATTCTTCTGTAGAACCTGAATGGGTCAAGAAGGAGATGGGGGAAGATATCTCAGCTTCATCTCTCTCTACATATTTTATGCCCGCCTCTCTTGTAGCTTCTTCATTCGCGATCCTACCTCTTGGTCGACCCCGCTTATTGAAAATAACCTCATCATAGGTTCTATTATTTTGATGTACTCCTTCTTCCTAGAACTCGGTGGTGTATTCATGAGGGAGTCTCATGCTATGAATATGCTCTTTGACGATGTTCTTGGGGTCGTGTCTCCTGAATCTTTCCTCTCCAAAATGGTAGGAGAGAATGATGTCTACTTCTGTCTGGTCTTGTTTGGTGTTTTCAAAGAAGTAGTTCCCCATGTAAAGAGGTAATGGAGGCCATATGGATTTCTTCGATCTATATAACATTCTTCTGACCCCTTGTATGATGGCCTGATATGCTACTTCCTGGAGTATGAGATTATCTGGGACGAACCTAGGAAGTAGATGAGGTGGTTTCATTGTACCATATATTTTGATATATGTACCATGTTCCATTAGATACTAATCCCCATTCTTCCTTATAACTGCTATGGCCTTGTTGGTCATACAAGGTGGGGAGGTGCAAAAAATGAACTCATATAGTGGGCCAAGGAAGTGTTCAAAGATCCTTTGATAATATGTTCGGTATTTTTTGTCCCAAAGAAATTTACAGTAAATATGGATAGCGACATCAAAGGGTAACCAACTCCATCCCATGTTTGGGTATTTGTGAGCGATGCACACTATGTGTAAAATATATGAATTCATATGGAAGTTGGGGAAGCTACTTAATTTTGCTTGTGTAATAGCTAAAATCACATTTTTAAGATTCTCAGACAATATATCTGCCCAGTTGAATGAGGCCCCTACATATGCACATAAATAAATTAATGGCATATATGACAAAGAAACGTGTTTTGCGTCTGGTTCCCCATACAACCTGCACAACATGAATACCATATATTGGTAGGTTCTTATTAGATTGGTTGTACGATATTGACTCTTGGGCCGATATTTGAACTTCTTATCTGCTTTATACCAGGTGGGGAACAAATCCTTTTGTGTGAGCTCCAACTCACTAAGGAGATGACCATCTAGCTTTTTGTTTTTGGCCTCAAGGTGATAACACTTTGTCAAATCATTAAGCCTGAATGAAGCTATCGAATCCTTCCTTTCATTAAATATATACCTACTATCTACGTTTGCGTTCTTCAAAATCCAAGAGATAGCATCTGCATAAGGGAATATTTTTGGATGTGTCACCACCCTGAAAATTCCCTATTTTATGATGTTCTTAAATGCCTAGAGTTCACCTGGGTCCTTTGCTTCTGTAGAGAAGTTTGATTTCTTGAGCATGTAGTAGACTTCCCCACATTTCAAAGTCTCTCCTTCTTTGTCCATAATTCATGATGTATCGTCGTATACAGTCCTAACACTTTCTGTATATTCTATATGTTGGGAGCCGCCAGATGGTTTAGCCCCTACTTGCTTCATTGTTGTTTTATTTCATGGTGACATGTCTACATCTGCATACACGATAAATTTGGAGCATGCTATTTATTTAAAAAGAATTAATGAAAAATATTCAAGACATGTTGTTCTTGTATATGTCAAATAACAATCAATTGCCTACTGAGACTATGAGTGTGAAAGACTTGGGCATTAACCTAATAAAACAAAACAATTTTAAATTAAAATCAGAGGGAAAAAGAGTAACTCCTCTGAGCGGTTCGGAGGAATTAATAGTAACTCATCCAAGAATTTCGAAGGAGTTAATAGTAACTCCTTCAAGAAGTTCGGAGGATTTAATAGTAACTCCTTCGAGTAGTTCAGAGGAGTTAATATTAACTCTTTCGAGTAACATTCGAAAGAGTCTCAGCTAGTCTTGGGGTGCTCGAAGGTCTTACAGAAAACTCCTCCGATCATATCGAAGGATTTTCTTCCAATTGTTCTGAAGGTGTTCGGAGGGGAAAATACTAACTCCTCCGAGCATATCAGAGAAGTTAGTAGTAACTTCTCCAATATGCTCAGAGAGATTCTAAACAAGTTTACGAACTTATTTTTTTTCTGTGAACACAAGCATGGTGAGGAATACTTTGGCCATCTTAGAGAAACAGGAGGGGTGTTTAGGGTCTACTTAGGTAAAGACTCCATGCCCTAGAAAAAAATGGAAGGGGGGGGGGGTTTGCAATAGTTAAAACAGAGGCAAGGGTTTCAGAAATGATTGATTGTAGATCATTCATTTTCTCAATCCATAGCCATGAACGGGTCAGGTTGGTGACAAGTGCATAGATCTTGGAATCAGTGAAGTAGCGAAGTGAAAAGTCCAGGAAGAAAAGAGAAATGGTCTAGGGCTAAAGGTGCGCATGAGAAATAAGGGGAACAATATCTTAACCCTATTTTTAAGAAAATGAGAGAGAGAGGGAGGAAAAAATTACTGGTTAATCATTGCCACGTGTAGGGGAACATAATGGGAATTTTTCTCCAACAGTGTTTTAGCCCAACTCTCTTTCTCTCCGATGTCTAGCAATAATGTTTTTAACCTCATTTCGCTTTATATATCCCCAGGTTAATAAATAGCATTTAATGCGATAGGTTAGGTCGGAGGATTTTAAAACCAATTCATCAAGTTTGTTTAGAGGAGATAAGACTAACTCCTATGAGTAGATCAAAAGAGTTAGAAGTAACTGCTCTGATATGCTCGGAGGAACTCTTCTTAACTCTTGCGATAACATTTGCTTTATCAGAGCGATTGGAAATAACTCTTCCGAGCATCTTGGAAGAGTGGAAACTAACTCCTTCAAGTTGCTCAGAGGAGTTGAAATTAAATCCTTTGAGCTATTCGGAGGAGTTGAAAGTAACTCCTTCGAGCTGCTCGAAGGAGTTTGAAGTAACTCCTCTAAGCAGTTCGGAGGAGTTAAAATTAACTTTGTCGATTTTTTTTTTTTAAACTTCAACTTTGAATAATTTCTCATTTTTTCAAGTGAATCACGAGTTACCAGGAGAAGCCTTTGATTGACAAATGGGCTTATAAGAATTTTCTTTTGGATTCAAAAATAAGGAGGCTCCATTTTAGGGAAGTATCCAAATAGAAGGTAAAAATGGAGGTGTTGTAGTGCTAGAAACAATAGGATGTGATGGTCATGAGCACACAGGTTCATTTGTGTGCATTGGTATGCAAAAGGGTGTGTCGATTCATTTGGGTGCATTGGTCTGTGAAGGGGAGTGACACTCCAAAGAACATCATGGTTTGCAAAGGAGATGGTTGGAGTCCATATAAAGAACACAAGGCACATGAGATAGATGCAACACATTACATCATCACAACTCGAGTTGGAGAGTGAGGTTTGTGACTCGGGTAGGGGTCAGATGAAGTGTGACAAAGATGAAGGTGAAGTACAAAGGCTTGGATTAGTCTCTTGTTGGAGTGTCTTGGGTAGGATGCATGCCAGAGAGGTGCGAAGGTCAGGAAATGCCATGTGCATGAAAAGGAGAAGGTTGTAATGACCAGGCTCAAGTTGTGATAGGGAGACTTGGTTGTATGAGAAAGTAGGCAAGTTGGGATGCGACTTAGCCGAATTCTTGTATATCTATGTATTGAGCCACAAGATTCTTTTGGTAAGCATTGTAACAACATTTGTATATAAATACTTATACCAGTGTTAGGAACAATTGGTGTTGCCCAACCATACTTGTCTCTTCTTGTGTATGAATGGTTGCATGTTCTTGGTTGTGTAATTGGATAATTATAAGAAATATGTAATTATTTAAGTAAATAATGCAAGTGTAGTTGGAACAATTGACTCAAGAAAAAGCATGGTTGCATCTTGAGTGAGGTGTAGTCTGGGTGAATTAATTTCGGTTTAGTCAAGCTATTGAAATTAAACGTTGTAGTGTCGCACGATCCCAGGTGCTGGGTGACTTGGGAGCACCAAGTCGAGTTGGATCCCCAAGAAAAATCTAGGCACGTGACAGATGGTATCATAGCTTGAAACACACTCTACTATTGCAATGATGACAATGGATAGGGTGCAAGTGCAAAGACAGTTTGGGCACAATCTTGGTGAATAGTTTGGTAAGGCAGAATGATCCATCACAGAGACAATATAGGTGTAGACTTCGTTTATTTGTAACATAATTAAGTGCTAGATCTATTGTAACGTACCAAACCACCCTTAGGCTGGGAACGTACCAATATGTAATGCACCCAACCACCCACAGGATGGCCATGCTACTCCAAAAATCCACTTTTGAACTGATTTCGAATTCTAATAACATTTAATCCAAAAATCAAGCATGAAAGACTCACATGCAATAATCAAGATCCATGCTACAACATAAAAGAAACAAACAATGTGACATGCACAAAAAATAACCAGCAAGCATGCACATTATAATTACATATCTCAGAGATAATTAAATACACAACAAAATATACGTTATACATAAAACACAAAGAGCACTTATCTTTACAGGTAAATGTTCACCAATTGACTATAGACCAAGGACATTCCTCCCAACCATAGACATTGTTATTCTTTCACTCTCAATAGTAGGTCACCCCGAGCTAGGGCTATTAATCCACAAGGATGCTTCCTAGGCCAAATCTAAAACACACAACAATTGGCTAGCTAGCTCTCAGGTTTCCCTACCACACAATAAATCTAAATTTCCATCTCTATTCCCCCCTCAGCCTGCACAACCCAAAGAAATGAACACCTTTTTATACCATGTAGTCCCTCAGGTTGTTCCATTTCTCTCTAGGGCTCTAGTGCTACTGGTCAAGAAATCTCCCTACTGGAAAATCCAAGGATTATTAGTTGTGGACAGTTCTTTCCAAACCGCCATCAATCTCATGCACACAGGCATCCATTTCTTCAAGGAATGATCAATAGTTTCTTACATCCATCTATCAATGTCTCTCCTCCTCCAACCATTCGTTTCCATGCTCCCCCCAAGAGCACACGAATTCAACAAGAGTGAGGAGGGTGTAACAATGAATGAATAAGAACAAGTGAACCAAGAAAAATGAGTGGGTGAGTGAAGAAGAAGAAGAAGAACCCCCAAAATAACCTCCAAGAGATTTTTATATAATTACAAGAACCAAGAACCACATGGTCTCCCCATGAAGCTCATGTAACCAATTTTCTCCATAAAATCAATTATGAGTAAATAAAATATAATAAAAATACTTATCCCCTTAAGCCCCCTCTTTTGTGGAATCATAGCCCCCCATCTCTTTTGTCCTTGTCCATCTTGAAACCAACAATGTATTTTATTAATGTATATGAAGTATTACATTTCCTAGGAACTCTAGCCCCTTTTCAACTTTATCGGCTCACCAACCTAAGTCACAATTACAAAATACATTATAGTTCATAAGGGTTAAAACTAGGGTGTTACATAACACATTATAGTTCATAAGGGTTAAAACTAGGGTGATCATGCTCAAGTTGCAATAGTGAGACTTGGGTGTATGAGAAAGTAGGAAAGTCGGGATGTGACTTAGATGAATTCTTGTATATTTATGTATTGAGACACACAATCCTTTTTGTAAGCATTGTAACAACATTTGTATATAATGACTTATACCAGTGTTAGGAATGGTTTGTGCTACCCAACTATACTTGTCTCTTCTTGTGTATGAATGGTTGCATGTTCTTGGTTCTGTAATCGGATAATTATAATAACTATATAATAATTTAAGCAAATAATGAAAGTGTAGTTGGCACGATTGGCTCAAGGAAAAGTATGGTTGCGTGTTGAGTGAGGTGTAGTCTAGGTGAAGTAATTTCAGTTTAGTCAAGCTATTGAAATTAAACGTTGTAGTGTCGCATGATCCCAGGTGCTAGGTGACTTGGGTGCACCAAGTCGAGATGTTGGATCCCCAACAAGAATCTAGGTGCATGACAAATAGTATCAAATCTTGAATCACACTCTACTATTGCAGCGGTGACAGTGGATGGGGCGCAGGCGCGAAGATAGTTTGGGCACAAACTTGGCGAATGGTTTGGGAAGGCAGACTAATCCATCACAAAGACAGTCTAGGTCTAGACTTGGTTGATTTGTGATATAATTAAGTGCTAGACCTGTGCTCTCACCTTGAGAATACCAGGCACAAAATTTCATGGGGTTAACCGAACACTTGGGCAAGGTAGACAATCACAGGACTTGTCAAAGTTCTAATCACAAATTTATGTTTGAATGAATTTGGGGTTGCTATCTCGCCTCATTGGAATTTTGGGAGCTCTAATAGATAGGTAGAATGGCTCCAAATGTGACAACAGGTTGTGCAAAGAGTTGTGAAGTCGATGGGTGAATTGGGGCATCCATGGACTTGTGAAGGTAGAGTTGGGGTAGTAGCACACAAGTGTCTTGGTGTAGCAGGAAACAAAGGCTTCAGTCATTCAAACGAGTGAAGATGTTGGTCAATACAAGTTGGACCCACGTAGAAATATTTGTTTGATGCAATCCAAGGCTTGACTCTACCCAAGAAGATGTAAGTCGTGCATGAATGGTAGGACATGATGGACATTACAAAGCGAAGTTTGCTGTAGTGTCAGGAAGGCTTGAAGAGGATTCTTGAGATTGCACGATGGAAATCCTGTGATGATGAGACATGGTAGAACATAATGGACATTGCAAATCAAAACTTGGTGCAATTACGGGAAGGATTTAAGAATATGCATGAGATTGAGGAACAATCAAAATTATGCAATGATGAAAAAACAACCTTTTTGGATGGAATTGAGTGTAGGGAGATTCCAAGATTGGGGTTTCTCAATAAGGAGGATTCCCAAGGAAAAGGAAATGTCGCGATGAAAACCACTTCGAAACATATTGTCCGATGAATACTAAGTTGGAAAGGTTGGAAGAAGACCAAGTGTAGTAGGTGAAGGAGAATATTTCCACCACAGTGGAAGTATTCCAAACACCCTCACCTTCAAAGGATATGTTGGAAGAAATGGACGCTTTGGAAACACGTCTAGAGGAGTTTAGAGATAGATTCTGCGAAAACGTTCACACAATGAAGGAAAATGACTTTGCTTTCTAGATGCAATGGTGAGTTGGGTGAAGGTGGTTTCTTTGCTAGACATCAACGTGACACATAACTTTGTGAGTGAGCGGACTACAAATTCACTCCATCATAAGCCCGAGAGAAACATGACCATGTATAATTTTTTCAAATCAGTAGTGGAATCGACAGTTGGGGTGGTTCGCTCCACACCTTTGAGAGTTGGAAGTTGGTTTGGAAATTGGGACTTGACAGTTTCTCCATTGGATGATCATGTGTTGTTCTTGGGGCAGGAATTTCTTGGTTAGACAAAATGAAGGTTGAAAACTGTTATCACTATAACAATTTTATATGGAATCCAAGTCTCGAGACTTAGCAAGTGACAAACTGGAGTATGATGCCATATCTAGCGGACAAGGATAAGTCTAGTGGAGATGTGAAGTTGATGGGACCTGGCGAGTCATGGATCATGGATGCCGCAGATCAATAGTCATGAAGCATATCGGGCCAAGAACTAGCGCATAGGTTAATCTCTTGAAAGTGGGCCAATAAGAATACCATGGTTTCGTCTATAGGTCATGTGGTGCCTCTGAATGCATATCAGGGGGAAAAGAGAGTGAAATCGAAACCACCAAATCCCATCCCGATGTCACGTGTCAAAATGTCATTCAACGTGTTAAATCCAAAGGTCACATGTGGAAAGGGAAAGTTGACGGCCAATCAAATCACCTCGAGACACTTGTTTGGGTACTTTTCATCCGTGCGATGCCAGGCTAATCATTTGAAATCAATGGCCGAACGTCATAAGCCATTATCCCTGCAAGAAATTTCGTCAGTAGCCCATGATTAGCACTCAATGACGACTGTCATTCAAAACATGGGTGATATTTCTCTGTTTCTTGAGATTAACGTTTTATTTCAGAACAGGGTAACCGCAAATCGAATCATTTGTCTAATTCTTGTACAACTAAGGGAGATAAGCTCGTGCTTCCTGGAAAACCAGAGGAAATGGAGGAGAAAAATCCAACGGCCTTCAACAAACCAGGAAATTCTAACAAGAGAGAAAAACTATCAATTAAGGGAAAGGAAGTGCTTGCTGTGCAAATGCTGGCAACAAAATTTAACACAAAATCTGTGGATGAACCAGGGTCAGGTGAAGAAATTAGATTAAATCCTATCATGAAGGATTTGATCATCAATGGATACCATATGCAAGTTGGAAAGGGTAAAATAAGCAAGTGAGAGAAGAAGTAGGTTAAAGCTAAAGTGGTTGAAGGTATTGGAGAAAACCAGCCGGATTGGCTTGACTCTTTAAAGGAAGAAATTGCAAACCTGAAATAGATTGAAAGCTAAATTAAGTATATTTTAGGGAATTTTGTGATGATGCAAACAAGTGGCTTTCAGGGTAAAAATATCAAATATGTTAGTTTTGGTTTATAACGTTCCCTAGAAAGTAGGTTGGTTTTAGTACGTTACTTCCTTTGTAACTGATATCTATTTTTGGAATCTTGGGGAAGATGATCCGTTTTGAATCCCATATGTAATTTATCTATATATATTGTTTAAAAAAAAAATGAATGGTTGGACTTACCAGAGAGGGGCCTGCCCTCGTAGAAGGAGAACTTTGTAATTCCTTATGAAATTTAATATACGCAGATAAGGTTTTCTTAGATAGCTAAGATTCATCACGGTGTTGATGTTCAGTGTGTTTTATTGTATTTCATATTCATAAATGTGTTTTTCTGCTATAGATAATCTTTAAACAAGAGAAAGAATTCACCCTGTTGGTGCTCTTTATCATATTGGTTATACTTGTCATATGTTTATTGGTTCCTGGTTCAGAATTCACTCGTGATTGGTGATCTGTTTTCAATAACCAACCTTCATGTTTTCTTCTTCTAGTGATATACCAAGAGATTCACCCTCTATTATACGCCTCTTGTTGATAGTAGTATTTCCTCTTTTTCCTCTACCATCTCATATTACTTATTTGGCTGAAACATCATACTTTTTTTTCCTCTGTTCCTTCTAGAAATACATAGCTTATAACTCCTCATACATTTTCAGTAACGAACCCCATTGCCCAATGGCCCTGCTCTTATGTTTTGTCCCAACATTTTTAATTTTTATACTATGGAAAAATCTGACCTCTGTGTGCACATTACCAAATCTTTTGAGTATTTTAAGTAGCTAGAGAGCCCTCTCTAGTTGGAAGGGTCAGAATCCGACCTAAAGTTGTTTGAAACAATTACTATGTCGTCTGTCTTTCAGCCAGTCAGATTTACAGAGTGCTAACAAAAACAACAGAGACGTTGGTAAAGTTTTACTTGGAGAAGACATATCAATTGCGAAGGCTGTAGAGTCAGAAGCAAGAGTGCGAGGATGCGTTGAGGTTACCTATCACAACATTTTCCAAGGACATCGCATAAGATATGCAACTTGAGTCACTTTACTGCCAATAGATTTGTGAAGGGGTTGAAGCAGATTGGTTGTAAGACTCACTTTTGGAAAACACTCTAAGTGTTGAGGCGGAACAATGCGTGGAGGCACTCACCTGGCTAGAATTGGAGTCAGATGCAAAAGAAGTGGCGATAGGGGATCGTCACCTTGCAACCATTTTGAAATTTTGTAGGAAATCCATGGGGATATAATACTTTCAACTCAGTGTAGAATGACTTGAGGAGTTGGTATGCACACCAAAGGTAGTCAGGTTGGTGTTGAGCTACTTGTGCAAGGAGAATAAGTCTGACTTTATGTACACCAATACCCTTGGTGGAAGCTATTGGGTACACTCCATTCATTGAGAAGAAAGAGAGTTGGCATGTTGCTAGGAAGCAAGAAACATGGTCTCGGGCACCTCATGGAGTGGTGTCATTGCAAACTTCAAGATATGCATTATCGTGAATAAGGTAGTGTGGTGTGGGCGTATTGGAAGAAGGTGTCATAATATATTTGTATGAGTGTGACTGAGTGAGTAGGAGCAGAGAGGAAACCTCAATTTGGCATGGTGAACACAACAATTGGTGTGTTGGGATGCATAGAAGAATCTTGGCAATAGTTTGGTGTGTTGGGTTAATGAGGTGACTTGGTAGTCAGAGGCAAGGTGCATGACTTTACCTTAGTCTTTGAGGTTGGACAGAGTGACATAGGTGTGGACATAAGTGACTATGTTTGGGAATGGGGAGTACATTATCATGAGTTGGGAGCGACGATTGGACTAGCTACCGAATCAGTCCAAGGCATGAGGGACGTGTATGTGTGGAAGCATGGCTAATATGGTTGTAGTATGATTGCAACAATGAGTTAAGAGAAGTTCAATACTTAGGATAATTTTTTAAGTTGAAAACAACAGTCAACTATAGTAGGTAGATATAACAACAACATAATCGGACAACAACAAGTTAAGAACATTGCGAAGAGATAGTGTAGTAGACTTGGGTGACTTTCATCCTTGGAGTTGGGTGAAGCAATCATATTAACTCTGGAAGTATATTGTGTATAGTTGGGTGTACTTCACTTGGGTTCATTTGTGGAAACTTTTGGTTTCCACTTAATAGGAAATTTGGGGTTTCAATTTGGCACAAAACTTGGGGTTTCCATGAGACTTGGTCGTGATGGAGGAATGAGTTCAGGCAGAGTTGGATACAACATATTTTGAGGATTTTTTTGGGACAACATCGAATTTAGGTGGGGGAGGATTTAAATTATTCCGTGACACCCATTGGGAATGGACGCTCCTTGGGTAGAGTCGATGACGAGTTGGTCAAGATAACATAAGGGGCATGCGATTAGTTGAGTGAACAAAGTCTTATAGGTGTGAGAAAGAACACCATGAGTGGACAATGGTGATGTGCAGAACCAAGGGGGAATGCACCTCACTTTCCTTGCAACAGAGGATGAGGACTTGGGGTTGTGGTTGGGAAAGGACAGGGTGACTTTGGTGCTCGCCCAAGGAGTGGACTCGCCTACACTTGGTCGCATGGGTGTGTTGGAGAGTTTGGCTGACCCCATTGGCAAACCCATGAAGAGTCATGTTATCCAATTCAAGGAAACACACAAGGAAAAGGAGAACCAAATAGGTTGGGGTACATTGGTCTGAAAGGATGTTATGGTTCACGAGCACAGAAGTTCGTTTGGGCATGTCGGTTTGTGAAGGGGTGACTTAGTTTGTTTGGGAGAACTGGTCCGCAAAGGGGCGTGATACCCCAAAGGATGTGACTGTTCATGAAGGATAAGTTTGGATTCCATATAAAGAACACAAGGCACATGAGCTAGAGGAAACACATCACATCATCACAACTCGAGTTGGAGAGTGAGGTCTGCGACCCAAGATGACATGAGACAAGGATGAAGGCGAAGTGTGAAGGCTTGGATTAGTCTTTTGTTGGAGTGTCTTGGGAAAGGAGCACGATAGGTAGGGTAGTGTGTGCAAGAAGGATAATGTTATGACAGTCAGGCCTAGGTTGTGATAGGGAGACTTGGGTGTATGAGAAAGTATGCAAGTCAAGATACGACTTAGATGAATTCTTGTACATCTATGTATTGAGCTATGATCTTCTCTTTGTAAGCATTGTAACAACATTTGTATATAAATAATTATATGGTTTTTAGGTATGGTTTGTGCCTCTCAATCATACTTGTCTCTTCTTGTGTATGAATGGTTTCATGTTCTTAGTTGTGTAATTGGCTAAGTATAAGAACTTTTCAATAGTTTAAGTAAAGAATGCAAGTGTAGTTGGGATGATTGGATCAAGGAAAAGTATGGGTGCTTCTTGAGTGAGGCATAGTTTAGACGAATTAATTTCGGTTTAGTCAAGTTGTTGAAACAAAATGTTGTAGTGCAATACGATCCCAGGTGTTGGGCGACTTGGGTGCACCAAGTCGAGTTGGATCCTTGAACATGTTGTAGGTGTGTGACAATAACTTATTCACCATCCTTGAAATATTCCAGTTTCTTTTTTATTTATTTTTAACATCTTGAAGATGATGATTATGATCCTCAATACAAATTGGTGCATATTAATGACCTATAAGAGTTAGTGTAAATCATGGAATGAAATGACAATAGATGGAGGTATTTTGATTTTAGCCATGTGTCACTAGGGTCTTGCCCTATATACTATGACTTATATTGTTGGTAGTGAATATTACTTATCTTCCCATTTGATGTGTGTGGTTGGTGTAGGGAAATTTTAATGATGGACATGACTACCAATGGTTCATGTACTATGTTGGATGTGGATACTGCTAATTCAAAGTTGTCTTTTTTATTCATTTATCTTTCATCTAAGGAAAAGGGGTCCTTGCAGTTGGGTTAGATCCCTCTAATGGCTTGAAAATTTATTTTAAATACAATTGTCTCCCTATTGCATTTTAGAGCCCTGATACACAAATGACCACTTCATAGTTTGAATAAGTAACTTCATCTCCATCTATCTCCCTTAAGCAAAATATTTGGAAAAAGTGGTACTCTTAAAATCTCATAGGTTTCTCTATCATTAGATTGATTTTTGTTTGTGTCTCTTAGATCTTCACAAGTGGATATCCCAATCTTGGAAGCCCTATCTTTCGTAATGAAGCTCTTATTCATCCTTGTACCTATAGTTTTTTTGTACATTATAATTCTCTATAGAGGATAAATATATAATCCTCCATTATGGCCCTTAGTTAATGGGTTGCACATGCCTCTGCATGAAGCGATGGTGTTCATTCTTCAATTCCTCCTCTAAATCATTAACCTCAACCCCTATGTGGGTCGAGTTTCCAAGTTTCCCTTGAAATTTTGGGGTACTAAATATTGCTTCCATTGGAAATGCTCAAATGAGGTAGCATACAAGTTTTGGAAGACCAATTTAGATTACGAGTAGTACATCTTTAGATGTATAGCATGCTTCAAGTATGGTCACTTGGTGGCTTCATTCCCATAGAAAAAAAGGACTTGGGAAAGTCTTACTATCCTTCAAGAAGAAATATTAGGAAGAAAATTTTTAGGCCTACTTGATGGAAGGGTGAAAAAGAGTACCAATACTTGATAAGAGTGGAAATGATCTAGATTATGTTAAGAGTGAAACAAAGATAGCAATAAAAGGAGAAATAAATTATAGATATTACAAAGAGCACGATAATATAGTGAAACCTAAACTCTATTAATGAATGAAATAGATAAAACACTAAAATATGTAAAAGTACAAATTAATTAGAATGGTGGTAGCTTATCTATAGGAAGATATGTGTCAACTATGTTTATTTGAAAACATCCTTGAACAATATTCTACAATTATATTTATAAATGTCAACAAAACCCTAAGAGGAAAAAACCCTAACATGAAGCACTGAGCTTGTCATGACCATAAATTTTCATTTTCTTGTTAATATTAGGTCTTTCTTATCTCGTTGGAAAGAAAATTAAAACTTTGAGTTGTCTCCCTAAGCTTACATGTATGTGGCCCAGTGAAAATGCATGGGAAAACCCCAATAAACATGTCATGATTTTAGGACCCAAAATTTCCAAAATCAAGACCATTTCCAAGATAGCCATAGATGGCCATTTGGATCAGTCATCCTCCTTTTGGAATTGATGGTTTCCATTTTCGTAAGTTCTTTCATCAGTTGGGAAACTTTTGTTGAATCTAGTTCTTGGTGAACCACTTTTCTTGGTGACAAAGTTACCCTACTTTGACAACCTGATAGAGTTTCATGTTCTGTAGGTAGGTTCCCTTCATCTTGGTGTCCATGATCTACTTGAGTTTTTTATAGTTAATGAAATCAAGGTTGAGTTTTATAGGAGTCGAGTGCTTTACCACATGACGAGTGTCCTATAGAGGTGGAAAAATTGGTCGAAGCAAATCCACATTAAATACCAGGTATAAGCTAAGGAGAGGTGGAATACTTAATTGAAAAATATTCTCACCCATAACCTTGGTGATGGTTTAAGGGGAATATTAGAGTGTTTTGAGCTTCCTACAAGGGTCCATGAGTCACCATTTCTTCTAGTGAAACCATACCTTATCACCGACTTGAAACTTGTGTGAACCCTGATGCTAATCATGTCGCTTCTTGTGCTTGGTATTGGATTTCTACAAAATACCATGAAATTGTTGTTTGATGTGTTGCATCCATATAGAGAGATACTTGCTTGAGACCTTGGTGGTCACAATTGTATTCTATTCACTATTCGACCAAACCATGAAGAAGACAAATTTTCTAGTTTGAGAGATTCTTTTTCTGCACTACTTCACTGTGATCAAAGAGATTGTGATAGTCTGGCCTACGTTTGGTATCCTGTAGAGCTAACCTCCCAAAGTAACAATGACACTATGAGTCCTAGACTAATAAACATTATGATGATTACACATATATGGTTCTCTAAAATAACATCAAAAACTTCAAGTGGGGAAAAATCCAATAGTACCTCATCTTTGAAGGGATTGGTGCCATAGTGCAAGTGACATTGTTGACTAACACAAATGTCTCATCCCTAGCTTAGTGAATCGATAATGTATGGATAAGGGTATGACGTTAGCTTCAAATTCCTGATGACCTATAGTAAGATCAAGTTCTTCTGGCTTTCGTTATCAACAATGAAATGTAGAGAATCCCCTTTCACCCACATTTATGAGTGGAAGAGATTCTCACCTTCCTTGGGTTCCTCTAGCTAGACCTTTATCATAGTGTTGGTATAATTGGGTTCTACATTGATTATCTATATTTCCTTGTTTGACTCAAAATTAGAGTTAGATCCAGAATCAAATTCTATTTCTTTCAGCTCATCCAACAATGATGTTTTTCAATGAAATTCATAAGTGTTGTGCCAATGGACTTTGTGGATCTCACACTACGTTCCAGTGTCTATCTTCAACTTTATATAACTCTTCTTTACATCTGGCTTGGCCTATTTGTCCCGAGGTTGGTTATCCTTGTTATTTCCTTTTTTGTGCCAGTGAGGGTTACATTTACGATTTGTTTTTGTGTGGTTGATTTTAAAACCTAAACTCTCTCTTACCCACTTGCTTAAATTTGTTCTTTATTTGACAACATATTGGTAAGTGACTCTTAGAGAAGAGACGCCTAGAAATGGTGATTTTTCTTCAATGTACCTATGTAGGCCACTACAATATTTTAGAAATACATTCCAATCAAAGTCTTTGATACCTATCTTTGAACACATGGTATGGAAGGTATTGGTGTACTCTAGAACTACCTCGTCTTTCTCCTAGAGAAAACTTGTCCATCTTTGCATGCAATGGTCACTGTAGTTTCCAATAGGTTATAATTTATCCTTAAGGGAATCACCAAAACATAACCAAGTTATTCCCTAAATGCTTTAGTTTCATCTTCAACGTGTTGCACATAATAAGTGTCCCCTAATAATTGATAAGGGGAAGGAACTTAAGGAGCACGAAGGTGAGTTTTCACTATTGAATTTTTTTTAATAGAATAATAATTCTCTAGTAGAATTATCCATTTATCTCAAGCATCTACGTCTATATTACCTTCAAAAAAATAAATATGAATGTTAAGTTGTACCTTGAAGGGAATTGTTGTAGGGGATAGTCGGCCTCACCGACTAAACCCGGTAGTCAACTGTAGTAGTCAGTTAGGAAGTCAGTCGAACATATAGTTAGAAGTTGACCAACCAATCAATTAAGGAATGTAACCGAATTGAAACTGTATATCACACACACATATATATATATACACTATCATGTAATGGAAAGACAAAGGTTGTTCTGGACTCATATATAATAAAATCTATTGATGGTTCTCCTCCACTTGTGTATGTTCTTCTATATGTTTGTGTGCTCTTATGTATAATGTTGTAGTGTGTAATTATTTGTGTAAGGATTCACTGGAAACATTCTCGTACTTTCCTCTAGAATGCAACATTGGTTTCATTGCCGGGACATGTTGCAATTTATCTACTTCATAGCTTTCATGTTGGCTGCACTGGTTTCTTGTTTGTATCATGAGGGGCCTCCCACTCGTGCATAGTTACATTGACTAGTAGGGTTGTGAGTCTTGTTAGAACATGTAATTCCTCAGACCCTTCAATGATTATCTTTGGGGTTCCAAATTGATGACTTATAGTGGGAATGTTTGACTTAAAAGGTATACAATTGAAGAAGTGATAGGCTTGTCTATATGCTGATGGTGCTTCTGACTTCTCTGCAGGGGACCGTGCTATCCTTTCGAATGTTGTTTGATAAATGGTCGGGGTTGAATGTAGCATATGCTTGGAGAAAATTCACCATTTGTCAACATAATGTTGAGTCTCTATCTCCATTGTCTTCATTTCTTTCAAAATTTCTATATTTTCTGTTAGAGGTACGTCGACTCCAGGTTGACATTTTTCTTCATTTCTTCATTTTTTTCTTTTATTTTGTCGAGGTGATTTTTCACTTGATATGTTACCATATGAGATTTGATTGCTTCTTGCAACCATTCTCTTTATTTCTGTGTCAGGTCTATCTCAACTTCTTTTTCTTTCTCTAACTAACTGGATATAACCTATTTGTATTTTTCATCAAAGTTCAACCATTACATTTTTCAGCGTTTTGAGTTTGTTGTATGTGAAAATAAAATAAAATATGTTGGACATTTGTTGAGCACTATGCTTAGAGTGGCTTCTTGTGAGATGGCTAATTCGACTTGTTCTTGGACTGCCTTAAAATTCTCTAGCTTGGACTGCAAAATTATTGTTGTTTGTTGGGCTAACCCAGTTTGGCTATCTCTTATTTCCTTGTTATGCATATGCTTGAGATTTTTCTTTTAAGTACTGGATTTCTACCTGGTTATTTCCCCTGGTGGATATGACTTCTTGGATCAGGATCCTCATTGCAATGAGATGGTCGACTCCTTTCGTCGGATGGTCAATACCTAATTTTTCTTTTTCAAGGTTAATATAATTTTTTAGTATATGTTTCTCTTTGATCCTTCTTTCTTTAATTCATGTCCTTTCACTAAGGGGATTTTTCCACCTATTTGTTGCTTCTTTAGATACTTCATTATATAAGTCCATTATTTTTTCATTTGACGTGACTGTTGGGTCGAATTATGTATGTGCTGGTGGTTCTGCTGACCCAAATAGTTTAAGTATTGTGAATGTGATTGACTTTTTAGTAGCGACCTTCTTCTTTTTCTTGGTTAGCTTTTACTGTCCCAGTTTGTTTCCTTCACCTTTGTCTTTATCAGATCCTTCATCTGAGTCTTTGTTGCCTTGGTTTTATTTATCATGCTATCCAGAGTCTAGCTGTGTATTTCTATTTTTATTATTTTTATTTTCAGCCTTTCCTTGGTCGGGTTCCTTGGGATGCTTTGTGATGTCAATTTGCCTGAAAGATTTTCTAGTGGTGATTTGTTTCCTGCATCAATTCCTTCATTTTGTTCTCCTATCAAGCTAGTAGGATCTTCCCAATCTTTTATTGTTTCTTGATGGGTTTTTGCTGGAAATATGAGATTATTTAATGGTTGTAACTCAGGGTGATTGTGCTCCAATCCTTGAGTGTTTGTACCATTTTTCCCTGCCTGTTCTGATGTGTTTGATAACGAATGATTTTTTTGATCTGGTTCAACTATTGGATGGTGTGAGTCGAGAAGTGTTGAATTATTTTCTTTATTAGTTGTTCCATTCTACATATGAGTGTTGATTTATTCCCACTCTGAATGCTCCTCGCTTCCCTTGTTTCTCTTATCTGAAATTGTTTCCTTGGATGATATTTGTTGAGGGTTTCTTCTATTTTTCTTTCTTTTCTTCCCTACTTTCTTCATTGCTTCTTTTTCTTCGATGATTGGTGTCAGCCTGGGTGGAGGATATTCTCTTGTCAGGTCGACCCATCCCGTGTGTGACTTCTTTGTAACTGATTTCTTATTGAGGTCGGGACCACTGAGCTTCAATTGACGTGTCTTGATTGGGGTCGACCATCCTGTGCTATATTATTACTCCTCGTCCATACTTTGTTTCTTTTGTATTCTTGTCTCAATTTGCTTCTCTAGACATGTTTTGGTTTTCTTTGAATTTTTCGTGATTTTCTTTCAAGTTGGATATAGCTTCTTGGAACTGAGGGCCGATACTCGACTTTAATATGTTGGTAGTAACTTCTTGATCCTTTTCTCGTTGTCAAGAATTATTAGCTAACTTGTTTGTGAAGTCGATAATTTTTTGTACTATTTGTGGATTACTGAAGTCAAGGGTTGCATCTGATTGAAATGTTTCCTGCCACAACATATTTACATCATCGGGGATTGTATTAACATTAATAGGTTGCTTACCTTTAATAGTTTTTTCTTTCTTCTTTATTTTGGTCGGGGTCTACTTCACTTTAGGACTGAATTTTCCATCTAGGTTCTAAACAAATGACTTTGTATAAAGCGTTTCTTCGCTTTCTTCTTCTTGTTAGTCATTCGTCAAAGGTGTTATGATGGATGATTCAGGATTTAGTACATTTGGAGGGATTGTTGTTTAGAACTCTAGTTGTCTGTCCATCTCTTGAAAGATTTGGAACTTCATCGATTGACAGGCTAACTCCTCAGGCAATGGTCCTCCATTAATTCCAAACCATAGTTTGGTGTAGTCAATCCCTAGTTGAATGTGTGTGTTGGGCGGTAGGGCTCGTCAAACCTATTGTTCGACTCTCCATTTAAGGGAGACATTCTTGATATGGTTTACCCAACAATTGATTATTATCTTGGATGGTGGTGCCTTTGATGTTATGGCTACTCCAAGTACGAAAGTAGTGTAGTTATTCATAGTCGAAATATACTTTTATTGTGAACGTGGGTTCCCCAACAAGGTCGAATTGAATCATGGAGATCCATATGAGAAGTGTTGGGAATTTTATGGCTTGCCCATACTATTGAGAGTTGACATAGGTGATTTTGATTAACGTAGCTAAATGTTCGGCTTGATCAAACCATGCTCCAGACTGGAGTATTTGGCCAATTGGGTCTAACATCGTGAGCTTCACATCTGAAGCCCGACCAACAATGGTAAAGCATATGGAAACTATAATGCATGTCCACTTGGCACGTGGGTCGATTACTCTATTAATTAGCAACCCTTTCAAATTTTTTGCTAATGTTCCGCCTGTGAGGGCATGCAACCAGTCATTGGTATTTAGGGTTTTAGGCACATGTGTTCTCCCATGTGGTATTCCTGTGATCTTGTGGATTAGACCTCCTGTGATTACAGCTAGGTAGTTGAGACAAAGGTATCGACTATGATAACAACTTACGAGGAAATTTGCATCTTCCTCTTTCCATCCACCTAATTCTGCAATTTGGGGTGCTCCTAGAAAATGGCGAATTCCTTCTTGCTCGAGGAAATCATTTTCCCCCTTCCATTGGTCACTCTCCACTCCCCATGCCATGAAATTTTTCCATTTTCAAGACCATTATATTTCTTTGATTCACGATCCATGAATGTTTTGCATTCGCACTTGCAGTTTTGTTGCACCTTCTTTGTCGAAGTTTTTCTTTATTCTTGGTTCGACTAGTGAATTTGTTACTTGTCCCCTCATTTTAGGCACATCTGTAATTTATTTCTTATCCGATGTGAATTTCTAAAGTTCTAGAGTCAGGAATGCTACTTCAACTACAGGGCTCTGCCTTCTTGAATGCTCTAGTGTAAATAATAATGAGGCAAAGTCATATGCTTTGTCCATATTTATAGATGGGAATTGGGGACAAAAATTTAATTCATCCATTGGTGAAATTAAATTTTATGCCTTGGTTGTAACATCAAAATCATGTGAAAAGATGTTTGCATCATCGATGATATGGTGGTAGATCTTATTCTATGGTTCATTAATTGCATCTTCATGGTGGCCAGCTGTTTCCATGGGATCAATTTTTTTTCCTCTCGGGAAATGCTCTCATCTTAGTTGATTATGAGTTGTTTCTCGTGGTTGAGTCGGTTCTTCCCATCATTCAGAGTTTTTCAATTTTGATATCCTATTGTGTTGGTTTCTTTTTCCTTGTCAATTCGGCTAATGATGGTCTTTTAAAAACATTATTTTGTTCCTTGGGATGCTCTTGGTTACTTGAATTAATGTTTCCATGTTTATTTGATTGATATTTGTCCCACTTACTTTTTCTTCAAAATTTTCATTTGCAATCTTCCTGCTCGAGCAGATGATGCTTATTTTTTCGTTGGATCAACTAGTACGCTTGTTTAGATAATGATGCAGGTCTTGACGAGGTATTGGATTTGGTATTTCTTTCAACATTTTTCTCTATTTTATGGCCGAAAGCTTTGTTCTCTTCTCATTTTTGCATAAATGAATGCTTTGATGGTTTGTAGATATTGTATATCTTGAACTCGGTGAACAATTTTTTTGTACATAACTATAGTAACAGACTTATTAGTTACTTTATGTAGTTTTTTCTTAATCCTTCTTAGCTTCTCTTTTTATTTGTTTTTCCCCTTTCCTTCCTTTTCCTAGGGCCCAAATTTAAAAATCTTTTGATTTATTTCGCTGCTGCTTGCATAAGTGCCTCCTCTAATATGATTTCAAAGTCTTTAAAAAAGTTACTTTTAATTATGTTCCAGTCAAATTTTTTTCCAGACGCTTCTTCGATCTTATACCATTTATGTGGTATGTTGAATAATGTATTCAAAAACATGTGTGGCCATACTCATTCATCCTGGTATCCTGATTTTTTCCATTCCTTCTCGTATTGTTGAACCGAGGTTTGAAAGTCAGAATGTCCATGTTTGTTGATAATTGTTTCCCTCCAAATATTTCAACAAAATATAAAGTGGAATTGTTCCATGTTAGTAGTTTAGGTGCATGCATTTCCCACCATCGAGTGGCTTAACCTATGAAAGAATCGAATAGACTTTGAATGCTCCCATGTTCTCCGACTGACTTGGACACTTCTTCGACATGCTCCGACGAAGACTTCCTTTCACTAAACTACAGGGGTTGCCTTACGTTTGTATGAGTAGGAATGAGTGTGGTTTTTTATTTAGCTTTCTTTTTGCCACAATAGGTACATATTGTACTAAGAAGCATGATTTGGATCTTATTATTAGTATGGATTCTATTAACCAACATTATTTTGCTTAGGCTTCATAATTCTCCATTTGTTAGTTGTACAATTTTGTATCTGAATTTTGTCCTATTGAGAAGGGAGATCCAAGTAGGATTTATCCTTCACTGTCTGGATCGACATTGTCTCTTCGATAATTATTCACTTGATTTAGTTGTCGGACTTCCTATACTTTATACCATGTATCGACCTAAGGTTTTGCTTCATTTGGATCTAGTGGGATTATAATTTTTCTTTCGCTCCCTTTCAGTTTGATCCTATCTCTTTCAAGGGAGATCGTAGCTTGCATGTTTCTTCCCCAAGGTCTATTGACTAATGCAAGATAGGCAGGGAATGCCTTCAACCAAGTTAATTACTTTGAAATCAACTCTCATCGGTATTCCCATTATAGATGTTTATACACTTTTAAGTGTATCGATTGATTCAATGAAACTTTGATCATAACCTTTGATTCAATGAACCGATTGATTTCATATCACATGTCTCGACTCCTTGATCTCCATATGATCGACTATATCAATCTCTTGCAAGGCATCACCGATTTCCATATGCACTGGCAAGTTATTCCTCCCAAGAGCCGTCAGGGTGCTCTCTAGGGATGCTCTAGTGATCTGCCACACCTTGGGGTTCTTTTTATGCAATCGACGAGGGTCTGCGGCATCGACCATTCCTGTGCTTTCTTTGTCATGACTCAGGGCATTGTTCTGCAACTTTTCTATTGAGAGGCTCAATCAATTTAACTGTTCTTGTGTCATCATATCATCTTTTAAGTTCTTATGTGTGTGTATAGATTATGAAATGTCTCTTTCTTAACTTCCTTCAATTGTTGCAAAAACTCAATGTTCATTATGAATGCTCTCTACAAACACTATGCTCAATCAGTTGTTGCAAAATTTCCACCAACAATGCTCAAACTTTTAATCAAGTGCTCAATGTTTATATGCTCATTCAAATCTCTGCTCTACTGCTTGTTATGTTTATGTGGTTGCTTCCAATCTTTAGCAACGTATGGAGTCTATGTTTTTACATTACATGAAGGACAATCTTTAAATCAATTAAGTATCTACGCATGCGATTGAAAAATTATTTAATGAACTTTAGGGCACTTTTATTCTGGTACCAAACTTTTACAATAGTTTTCGACTGAGTATCGACTCATATAGGCAAGAAACTAATTTTTTTGGCTAAAAACCATCTTACATACAATGATGGAGAGGATCATTTTCCTTTAAGACTCACATTTAACCCTCTCCCTTATTTATTCCATTTCCGAATTAGATTTTACATTAAATATTGACTCAATTAACTGATTTGCAACAAACAACATATATATTTTTTCATTTTTCATTTTTTGACTCGACTACTCTTGAACTCGACTAGAATTATATTATAGACTTGACTTGACACAGAGTGGATTATAGACTCAACTACTACTATCCTTCATGTAATTCCTTTATAAAGATACTCCAAAAAACTTATAATCAAAGAGGCCAATAAACATATTATAACTATACTATAAGTAATTGCACCAAGCTCCTCCTTGGGGCTCCATTCTTTAGCAATCAAGGCTTCTGACTTTCCTTTTTGAGTGACGACTTCATTACAATATCATCAATATTTGTCAAGGATTATTGTTGGGATTTGGTGACAACGAATTCCTCTAAAGATAGATCTGGATCCTATTATTCTGCGTTGGTTACAACCAAATAGACCAAGTTAGAATATGGATAGGGATTGCATTTATTAATCAATTTCTTGTGTGAATGTATAAATTCATGTAAGCCCATAGAGGCAAAAATGACTAAGTGTGAGTGAGCTGATGTAATCTCCATGATTTGAATAATAAAACAATTGATGCCTATGCTTGGTGGATGTAGCCCAATGTTTGGGTGAACCACATGAAATCCCTGTGTCTATTATTTGTGTGTGATGGTAAATTATCATTGTGAATTGTGTTTTCCGCGTTTGCAATTCTAACAAGTGGTGTTAGAGCTGGTTAGAGTTGGTTGAAGGATAGTCAACTTCTCAGAGGATCCAAAAGTGAAATCTGTGTGAGGATGTGTAACTACCCTTGATTATAAATTATAATTAATTTAATAATGTAATCCTAAAAGATTAGCTAAACTATAATTATTTATTAAAATAACCTTAACTAATTATTTATTATTAATTAGTTATTCTTGATTATGATTAATTTAAGTATAATTAAC
>ML780355.1:95488-114856 GCA_009831015.1 Picea engelmannii
TCAAGGCAGAAGCTGAAAAACAGAGTGGAAAATATATCAAAGCACTCAGGTCAGATGGAGGAGGAGAATACAACTCCAGAGAATTTGCAAATTTCTGCAAATCTCAAGGCATCATCATGCAAACAACAACCAGATATACTCCACAACAGAATAGAGTGGCTGAAAGGAAAAACCAGACAATAATGAATATGGCAAGAACACTTCTCAAAGAAAAAAGTTTGTCAAAGACTTTTTGGGCTGAAGCAGTAGCATGCTCAGTTTATCTCTTGAATAGATCACCAACCACAAGTCTAAATATGAAAGTTCCCCAAGAAGCATGGAGTGGGACAAAGCTCAATGTAGCGCATCTAAGGACATTTGGATGCATAGCATACGCTCACATACCTTCTGAATTAAGGAAGAAACTTGATGACAGAAGTGAGAAATGTATTTTCACTGGCTATAGTGAAACATCTAAAGCTTACAGGCTTTACAATCCAATCACCAAGAAATTAATTCTCACAATAGATGTACAATTTCTGGAAAATAAATTCTGGAATGATTCAGAAAATCATCACATGGACAGTCAAAATCCATTGCTGCCAAGTTCTGAAAACAAAGAAAATTCAGAACAGCAAGTACCTCAAAATATTCTTCCAAGATTGCAAGTACAAAGACAACCTGAACATTCTCAGGATAACTTAACTTCTAGCAGAGAATCATTCTCTAAACCACAGAATCAGAGAACTCGAAGTTTGAGAGAAATCCATTAGCAGTTGGATGACTTTGAGAAACACAATTTTTTTGCTTTAATGTCATGTCAACCTACATACTTTAAGGAAGCAGCTAAGGAGCCACATTGGGTTCAAGCCATGAACCAAGAAATTGACTCCATTGAGAAGAACAAGACATGGGATCTTGTTGATTTGCCAAGACACAAGAAGTGTATTGGTGTCAAGTGGGTTTACAAAACTAAACTCAATGAAAAAGGGCAGATTGAAAAACACAAGGCAAGACTTGTTGCCAAAGGATTCTCACAACAACCAGGTACTGATTATGGTGAAACTTTTGCCCCAGTAGCAAGACTAGACACTGTAAGAACTCTATTGGCCATAGCAGCACAACACAAATGGCAAGTATACCAAATGGATGTCAACTCAGCATTCCTGAATGGTCTTTTAGAAGAAGAAGTTTATGTCGATCAACCACCTGGATTTGAAGTCCAAGAGCACCCAGCCAAAGTGTATCGGTTGAAGAAAGCCTTGTTTGGCTTAAAGCAAGCTCCAAGAGCTTGGTACAGTAGAATTGACACCTATCTGATCAAAAGTGGTTTCAGCAGAAGCCAAAATGAGCCAACTCTTTACACCAAAACAGATAAGCACGGTAAAATTTTGATTGTATGTTTATATGTTGATGACATGATCTATACAGGAAATCTTGAGTTAACACATTTTAAACATGCCATGCAATCTGAGTTTGAGATGACAGATCTTAGCATAATGAAATATTTTTTAGGGATTGAGGTTCATCAATCAACCAAAGGCATTTTTGTCTATCAGCAAAAGTATGGAGCAGACATCATCAAAAGATTTCGCATGGAAGGATGCAATCCAACAGAAACCCCCATACCTTTAGGCACAAAGTTGAGCAAGAATGATGAAGGTCCTATAGTGGACTCTACTTTATACAAAAGTTTAGTAGGCAGTTTGTTGTATCTTACAGCAACTAGGCCTGACATAATGTATGCAGCCAGCCTTGTTTCCAGATTCATGGAATCACCAAAAGATTCTCATTGGAAAATGGCAAAACGAATTTTGAGATATGTAGTAGGAACAATAAATTTCGGTTTATGGTACACTAAATCTGATAGTAATCAACTCTCTGGTTACACAGATAGTGACTTTGCAGGAAGCCTAGATGACAGGAAAAACACATCAGGACATGTTTTTCAACTGGGCACGAACTTGATTTCATGGGCATCAAAGAAGCATCCAATTGTATCAATATCTTCTACAGAGGCAGAGTATGTAGCTGCTACCTCAACATCTTGTCAAGCTGTGTGGCTGAGAAGATTATTGAAAGATATGTCGCAAACAGAAAAGGATCCAACTCCTATTTTCTGTGACAATACATCAACAATTGCTTTATCCAAGAACCATGTGTTTCACAAGAAAAGTAAACACATTGACACTCGGTTTCATTTCATACGCGAGCTAGTCAATAATGGGGATATTGCACTACAATTTTGTGGTTCTCGAGATCAGCTTGCTGATATCCTTACAAAGCCACTGGGAAAGTCAGTTTTTGATTTTCAGAGACAACACTTAGGCATAATTAGTGCTGATGTTTGTAACTGTTGAATTTAAGAGGGAGTGTTAAATATAATGTAACCTCAACAGTCTGACTGTACACTGCCAGCTGTACTGGACAGTTGTACTTTCTATTTTTCTCTTGCTTGAGCCTATTTAGCTCAGCCATATCCCATTGCATTGTACTTCTTAACTTCTTCATACATTTCAATATACTGTTCTATTCTTTTCTCTCTGCATTTCTCTTAGCTTCACAATTTAGCACTTTTGCAGGTTCAAGCCACCCCATTCGCGGCTGTTGTCACCCAGCCGAATGAAGGAGGAAACAACGCTAGATGTGGGAAGGATGCTCTTCCAACCATCATTCAAGCAAGATACTACATCTTGATATGCACACATGAGACATATATATTGCCGAGAACGTTCTACTGCCGAGAACGTTCTACCCTCTTGTATTCATTCTTGATAGGTATTTATACAATGATATGGATGGTTGAAATTGTTGCACTTGCTCCAATTAATCATCCATTTATCTATTATACACATATATTTATTTACTTTACGTTATATTAAATTCATAGGTATGATGACATTTATGAGGTCTAAGAGGTCCCCTCAATACGGGTCTAGTTAGTCGACTAACCCCTACAAGAGGCACTATACCTTTGAAGTGACTACTTTTCAAAGGTGCCTCCATTGTTATTGGTGATCGTCAAAGGATATGGGTGAAATTAGCCATCATTTTATTCCCTCATTCCACAAGGGATTCTTTAAACAACATCTTGATAGGATATTTCATTTCACCATCTTTATTTTTTTCCACCATGGGAGGCTACTTGGGTCAGCAAGGGAAGTCTTCATTATGCATGGTTAGTTTAAGACCCAACTCCTTGTACTTTGACTTTGTTAGGGACATGTAAAGAAAAACATCAAAGAACAAATTGCTTTGATACCATTCATCCAAATTATGTTCAAAACAAAATGAAGATATCAATAATAGGAGAAATAACATAGAGATATTGCAAAGAGCATAGTGATATAGTGAAACCCAAACTCTATTAATGAATGAATTAGTGAAAACATTGTAATATGCAAAGATAAAAAAAGTGGATCGAAAGATGGTAGTTTATCTTTGAGAAGATATGTCTTCACTACATTCATTAAAAAATAAACCTTAACAAGAGGCTAAATCTGTATTTTATAAATGTCAAGTAAACCCTAAGAAGAAAATATCCTAATATGCAATAATCCCAACCCTAACTAGAAATTAGGGTTGAGCCTTGTTAAGGTTGTAACATTTCACATGTTTTTCTATTTTAAATCTTCTAAAAAAATACGACAAAAGTTTAGAAAAAATTCTAAGATGGCCACCTAGATCAAGAAGATTCCTCTATGATAGGAGCACCTAGTAACAATCCTATAGATAAAGTTGCTCAAAGAAAGTAAGCTAAGGTACATTCCTCTCCTATTGTTCCTTATGTTGAAGAGTAACAAGAATAATGGATGTTAAGAAGAGAAAATAAAAATTAGTCACCACTCGAAATTAAACTACATTAAGATAATAGAGTTTGAGAATTTAAAAAGGTGTCATATCATGACTAGAAAATGAAATTAGATTCATAACTCAAAAAACTTTTGAATACGTAATTGATTCCTAACTTTCAAGAAAATTAACATCAAATAAAATTTGTTAAGATAATTATTTTCTTAACTTATGTGGTTTTTAAGTATACACAAATATAATTAAAATATTAAAAAATAAATATATTTTAATTTTAATTTAAAAAAATACATGACACACATATCTTTATCTTAATCTTTAAGAAAACAAGTTGTAAGATCGAAGAGTTTATGCAATAGAGAAACTTTTATCTATTCAATAATGTGCGACAAAGCTTGTGCAATGTCAATAAGCTTGATATTATATATGCATAAAGCTATGTAGCGAGTGATGACATATAAGTTAGGTGCAAATGAAGCATTATGCTCATTATTTAAACTTGTGGGCATTGTTTGTGCTATTTCTTGCGATCTTATATTATTAGCAGATGACATGATCTTAATTAATTTCAAAATTATTTGTGTATTTTTTTTTTAGAACATTTACTCTTATGCATACATAACATGATCTTAAATCTTAACTAACCAGATAAGTTTGTAGGGAAGGGTAGATAAGTTTATATTGTAGGGAAGGGTTGATGTGGAAGATTTTATTGTAGGGTAAGGTTGATAACTAAATATTAGATAAGTTCATATTGTAAGGAAGGGTAGATGTGGAAGATTATATTGTAGGGTAAGGTTGATATCTAAATGATTTAGGTCAAATGAAGCTAAATATAGTATGCTATGTTGAGTGTTGAGTGTTGTACATTGTGTTTTTTAGGTTATAAATTTGAGTGTTATATGTTATGTTTTTCGGGTTGTAAGGTTGAATGTTGTATATTGTGTTTTTTTTAACAAAATTTAGTTAAATAGAAAGATTTTTTTTTTTCTCTTTCACTTTTTTAATAAAGGTTTTTGTTAAGTTTTTTTTGTTTTTATTGTGATGTTTATTATATTGTTTTGAGTAGTATTTTTCTTCATGATTTTCTTTCCTCTCATTTAATCATGGAGATTCTTTTAGTAAACCTATGACATAACATTTTTGTTTCTAGAATATTAAATAATATTTTTAATTTTGTTACTATTTTTCAAATATTATTTGTAAATTTTTTTTTAATGTACTTTTTCAATTTAAAACATCCATATTTTCACTAGATATTTTAAGTATCCATTTTTTAATAACATTTTTTCATATCCATTTTTATACTCATAGTATGTTGATCTCAATATATATCCACTTTTCACCTACTAATCCTCATCATGCTTCCACCTTTATCAACCTTCAAAAAGCACTGCAATTTTTCTTGCTCAAGTCATGCTTAAACTATATCAAGCTTCCTCTTTGTTTGCATTCTAAAATCCCTATAGCTGTATCCATAGGTAATTAAAATACACCTTCCAATACCTATGTCCATATATATATATATATATATATATATATATATATATATCAAAATACCCTCTCACCCTCTTATTGCCAAATAAAAAATATTGTTCAATTTTTGAGTAATTTTAGAACCTTTGATATAGGTGATATGATATTGACTCGCTAATGCACCCTCGTATATTTAATGTCACTTGTAGTTCAACAAGAAAGTTTCTTTCAACCTTTATACATTTTTTTACTACTTACAATATGTTTATCATGTTGTAAGTCCCCATTATGTTCTCACATATATGTTCTTATTTCATGTCCAACCACTAAGTCTACTCCTCATGGGTGTGACCATGACGTCTCAACTGATGGTGTTCTTCGCTATTATGTATGTGTTAAAAGTTTCTATAAGATTCAATTACATGATGTCACAATTGCATGATTAACTTGTTTCACATTAGAGAAAAAAAACACCATCTATGGAAGGGGAGCTTACAAAAATGGCGGGTTAGGGTTAGGAAAAACCTGACAAGGATGGGGGTTTTACGGGCTTTGTTTAGGGTGTTAGCGGGTTGATACAGGGGTGTTTGTTCAAGTTTGTGGTTTGATATGGCAACGACTGAGGAGGGAAGAGACCCCATCAACACCGTTGGTGACGAGATCTTAGCATCTTTCTCTGCGGGTTTGGAGGGAGGCAGAGTCTTGGACAAATGGAAGGAGACAGGTGGGGCATGGGGTTTACTTGCAGACAGGAATCCCAGGTTGGAGGTTAGTGCATCGGGGATAACTTTGTGTGAGGAGGTGGTGGGTTCAAGAGCTATGCTGTCAGGTGTGACAGGATCAAAGTTTACTTTGGTGGGTGAGCTGCCTTTTTCCGGAGGTTTGGGGTTTACCCAGGATTGGGAGGCAACATACACGCGATACTTCGGTCCTGTGGGAGATATTTAAAGGGGTTTGGGGAATGCTGTGGGGGTGATCAACTCGGGGGATTGTGTACCATTTTTTGGTATCCTGGAGGAGGGAGCTTTGAGTGAGGCTGGAATGATTTTAGAGGGGTTCAGTTAACCATTGGCGTTCTTGCCGTCTGATTTACTGGTAGACGACTCTTCGAGTGGTGACAGGGGAGTTGGGGGCATCACGACCGAGGATGTTGTTGAAGGTATTGTGGGTAAGGTTCTTGAGAAAAGAGGGGAAAATTCTTCAAGGGACTCAAAGCGATCGTAGATGCCTCTAAAGGGACATAAAGGAGCGGAGGGACGTCTCACTTCTTCCTCAAAACCCATCTGATGTGCTCGGGATAGTACTTGCACTGAACGACTTGTTTTTCGAGCATATATTGACATGGATAGGGTGGTGGATTTCTCAGAACGGGCGATGGTTGGTCGGGTCAGGGGAAAGAAGTTGGGCATGGATTTTCTGAAGGATTGGATAACTAAGAGCTGGTTAAAGGATATTGATAAGATGCAGCACATTCACTTACTAACACAGGGTTGGTTTGCTTTCATTTTTTCATCCTCGGAGGACGTTGAATGGGTTTTATTGAAGGTTTGGAGCATGGCAGATACGCCCATTATCCTTAAGAGATGGACCCCTACTTTTGATGTAAAGAAGGAAAGGATTGATGAAGAACTGATTTGGGTCAGGCTTCTGAGTCTTCTAATGTAGTTATGGAATCCTCATCGCTTTGCTGCCATTGGAAATATGCTGGGGAGTTACATAGATGTGGATATGTCTTTCAAAGAAATTAGGCATATGTCAGTGGCTCAGATATTGGTCCGGCTAAATTTGCGCCTGTCTCTACTACATGAGATAACTATAGAGTCGACGACCAGAATGTTTGTTCAGATTCTGGATTATGAAGGGATTCCTTTTCGGTGCCACAAATGCCATGTATATGATTATGGGATTGTCAAATGTACTTCGCCTTTCAAAGGGAAAGGTCGTAAAACCAAAGGATCGATATCACCTTCTTCTCCCTTGAGGAAGTCTTTGGAGGATCAGTTGGACGCTGGAGAGAAAATGGTGGGGTTGAGGAAACCTTTTGCGGGTAAGGACTCAAAGGGGTTTCTTCCAGTCAACTCGGGTTGTTGTACATATTCGACTATTGCTATTGGGCCAAAGCTTCCACCACCTTTGGTGGACAATCGTCATCGAGAGCAGGATTTCTTGGGTAAGTCTTTTTTGGGTGTCTCTCTATCTACACCTTCTCCTTTTACAAATGTGGGGTTTGATGTTGAGGTTCGGAGTGGTGTGGGTACTCTCTTATCAAGTGGTGGGAAGGGTATCTCTGTGGAATGGTTGGTCTCTCTTTCATGCCCTTTGATTTCCAGTGGGTTGGTTTTTTCTCCTCTTTTGGTCACGCCTTCCATGACCTTTTGGGGGGGGTGGGGGGATCTTTGTTTCTTAAGGATTTTCCTTTCCCTGGTCAGTTTTATTTGCAAGAGGTAGCTGTCATGGAACCCCATCCTGGCCTTCCCTCATGCACTACATCCCAGTTTCACTCAGCTGAGGTACCCAATACCTCTCTCTCCTCCTATTTTTCCACCCCCTCTACTTCTACAGACTCCTCATCGGAAGAAAGAAAGGTTTGTTACCACCTTAGGAGTAGGTCGGTAGTCAAGGGAGAAATATTGGTGGCTGATGTCTAGGGTTTAGTTGGACGAGGGATGGGATCCTTTCCTCGGACTACTTCTGTGGGTAAAGGAAGGGGCCGAAAATCACATCTCCTCTTGGCACAATATCGGGCCTGTATTTATTTGGCAGAAGAGTTCTTGGATTCTTTTGAATTGGTTAGACAATGGATTGCTTCTGGTGGGGATTCTAACCATTTTCTGATTATGCAAGAGCTAAGGGATAGAAGCAGGAGGGTTTCAAGCCCTTTTAAAATTCTTTGAGGGATGGATCTCAGACCCCTCTTATCAAGAATTAGTGAGGGGTTTGTGGTCTTCAATCACTGATGGGAATCAGGTGCTTGCAGCAGTCCAGTTTTTGGGGAACCTCAAAAGGTTGAAACAAGCGACCATGAGATGGGATAGGGAGAAAAATCTCAAGGATGATCAGGATTTGAGAGACAAAGAAATGACACTGTCAAAGATCCGAGGAGGGGCAGGGTAGGGGTTTACTAGTATTGATGCCAAAGAATTACTTTGTGGTTTGGAGAAAAGACGTAGGGTTTTACTGGAGGAAAAAGAAGCTATGTCGAGACTAAAGAGTCATGCAATTTGGATCTCTTGTGGTGAAGAGAACACTAAGTTTTTTCAAGCGTTTTCCAAAGGTAGGAAAATGACTAATACTATTTAAGGTCTAAGGGACATGGATGGGGAGGTGGTTTCTTCTTTTGAAGGCTTGGCCAAGTTGGGTACTAAACATTTTAGTGAGTTTTTTAAAGTGCAGGAGGGTTTGTCTATTGCTAAAATTGTACAGGTGGCTCGACTATTCCCTCAGTTTGTAGAGGAGGAAGAAAATGGGTCTTTAATGGAAACAATAACTGAAAAATAATTACTCGAAGTACTTCACTCTTTTCAAAAAGGGAAAATTCTTGGGCTTGATGGATTGCCTATTGAATTTTATTTGTTTTTTTTTATCTAATTGGACCTGATGTTCTGAAGGTGGTCGAGGAATCAAGGGTGAATGGTTACATCCATAATCCTATAAACTCTACCTTCATTACACTCATTCCAAAGATAGATAATCCCTCCTCTTTTGAAGATTTTCATCCTATTTTGTTATGTAATTTTCAGTACAAGATTATCTCAAAGGTAATCAGTAGAAGGTTGAAGGTTATTCTGTCCAAACACATTTCCAGTGAACATTTTGGGTTTCTGGAAGGAAGGAAAATCCATGAGGCCATTGGTGTAGCTCAAGAAGGTCCACACAGTATAAAAATGAAGAAGCTCAGGGGAGCTATGGTAAAAATTGATCTATCCAAAGCTTATGACCGAGTAAATTGGTTGTATTTAAGAATGCTTATGATACATCTTGGTTTTGGCTTGGATTTTACCAATTGGGTGATGGGATGTATGACTTTGGTTTCTTTCTCCATACTCATCAATGGTTCAACCATTTCTTTCTTTCAAGTGGAAAGAGGACTGCGTCAAGGTTGTCCTCTGTCACCTTTACTTTTTCTCCTTGTGACGGAAGGGCTCAATCGTTTTCTGGCGGGGGAAAAGAATGCTAGGAGATTCTGATATAGGTGGATATCGGTGGCCACCCACCTTTTCCAACTAGCTCAAAATAGTTTTATGGCAATTTTGGTAATTTACTATTTTTAGCAATTTTTAACTTTCGAGGCCATTTTGAGGCCCTAAACAAAATTTTTGGTAAAATGGGGAGCAATATGGAAGTTCCTTCCATATTGCCTCCAAAATTAATCTCCTCGACGATACCTTTCCAACAGTCTATCATGCGCCTAAAATGGAGATCGTATGCAAAAGTTACGACCCCGGGAAGTTGATGTACTAACTTACCCAAACGGGGCCCACATGACTTTTGGCGCTTCATCTCCTAGTGTTAGGTTTTTGGATGTCTACGGTTTTTGGCATTCCTGGTTATTGTAAAAAGGCCTTCAGAGCCTCATTGTAATCATCTTCTTGTGAATGCGAGTAGCCGTCACATCTCTTCTCAGAGATAAGCTGCCACCATTCTAGCGAGTCTTTCACTTTGTATTTTTATAGTCTCTGTACATTTCTTTCATTAATAGAAATCATGCATTAATGTATATCTGTGTTTATGGTTGCATCTCTGATACATTTATGTTATATTATTGAATATCTGCGATATCTCTGTGCATTTCTTTATTATATCTTCGCTTTCATTTCGTGCCGAAATTAATCTGGATCAGTGGTATCAAAGCAAGCTGCTCTTGATCGTTTTTTTCAGTGCATGTCCTCGACGAGGTCCGAGTATAGCAAGTTGGGTCTCGAGCTTGTCTCTCTTGAAGACAATATCTCTCACACACCCAAGAAACCCTCCATGGTGAAAGAAAATAAAAACGACAGAGCAAACGATTCTATCAATCTGTTGCTTGAGCAAGCTCTTACACGATAGAGGGATGAAATGATGGAGAATTTTTCCCACATCCTTCAACGCCTACCGATAGCAACATGTGCATCTTCATCAAACAACCACTTTGGAAGCACCTCTCCTTTCAAGGTACAGGTTAATTTTGAAATCCCCGTATTTGAAGTTCAAATAGATGTAGATTCCCTAGACAAATGGTTAAATATGTTAGAAGGTTATTTCTCTGTTCATAATTTTTCCGACAGGGAAAAGATCACCTTCGCACTCCTTAAATATCTCCCCCATGTCAAACATTGGTGGGAAACTTGCTGGGAGAAAAGTTCCACAAAGGAGTCTGGAATATATGGGGCTGAGCCCACTTGGGATTCTTTTGTGGATGCGGTAAAGGAATAATATTACCCTGTTGGCAACTATGAGGACCAGTACATGAGATGGACCACACTGCTGCAAGAGAGGGGCCAAGTAGTTCCAAATTTCACCAATACCTTCCATACTTTGTGCACCAAGATGGGTATCAAAGACTCCGAACAACATTTGGTTCTAAAATACCGTGGGGCTCTATAAAGATACATCCAAACTAAAATGGATTTTCTAGACATCTCATCACTCGGTGCTGCTTATCGATATGCTGTTAAAATAGAGCATAAATTTAAGCACCAGAACAAATGGGAGTTCGGGTCTGCAAATCTGCAGCAACCAAAGTATGACAAAGACGACCCTAACAACCAGTCTCCCGAAAACCCTTCCAAGCCACAGGAAAAGAAGGGTCACGGGAAGACAAAGAAGGACACTGAAAAATGGTGCGATTTCCACAAAATCCCCTGACACAACACCGATGAATGTCGCTCAAAATAGTCATTGGTGTCTAAGATCAAAGACAAGGAGATGAACCCTAATTCATAATCTGATTCTAAAAATATTGGTAAATGACAGATCATTGACACAGACCCCACTGCTATTGTTGCGACCGCAATAATTCAACCAGAAGAACCAACAGATCGTGAAGAGGGGGAGCACCTTTTTCATTCATAGATGTGGGTGAAGGGGACATCGCTGCATTTTATTGTTGATAGCGAAATCCAGAAGAACCTCATCTCAACAGATGTCGCCAAACAGTTGGGATTGTCGACAACACCACACCTGCAGCCATACAACATCGGCTGGCTTCGCCAAGGACAATATCTTTGTGTCAGCCAGCAGTGTCGATTGTCATACGACATCCATCCATTCAAGGATGAGGTATTATGTGATGTTTCCCCACTGGATGTCTGTGATGTTCTCTTGGACCGTCCATACATGTGGAGACACCATGCTGTTTATGAGTCTCGACCCTGTAGTGTCATTGTTTCTCTAGGGGGTCATCTCTACATAATACCAGAGGTAGTTCTGACTATTGTTCCGCCTAAACAATGCTGCAAGGTAGTATCTCATACTGCAAAATTCGGCTTCTTCACAATCTATTCAAAAGGGGAGCAGAAGGACACTGCAACCATTACAGCCTCGTCCCAAGCACCTTCTATCCAACACAAGTAGGTTGACAAGGTTGCAACAAAGTGCACAGATTCCTTCTGCACACCGTCCTCTCGTGTAGCTCGACTTGTTGAACAACCTCAGCCTCAACAGGTTCATGACAGACTTCCACAAACTGAGCAACGCGACATCTCCAGCAAGGCAAGCAACTCACCAAGATTCAGATTCAGCAAACAAATTTTCCTCACCCTAGGCACTCAACGCAATGGAGACCATTTCTTCCTAATGAGGGAGGATTGATCCAGGTGGATATCGGTGGCCACCCACCTTTTCCAACTGGCTCAAAACAATTTTCTAGCAATTTTGGTAATTTACTATTTTGAGCAGTTTTTAACTTCTGGGGCCATTTTGAGGCCCTAAATGACGTTTTTGGGAAAATGGGGAGCTATATGGTAGTTCCTTTGACATTGCCTCCAAAATTAATCTCCTCGACGATACCTTTCCAATGGGCTATCATGCGCCTAAAACAGAGATCGTATGCAAAAGTTACGACCCCGGGAAGTTGATGTACTAACTTACCCAAACGGTGCCCACATGACTTTTGGCGCTTCATCTCCTAGGGTTAGGTTTTTGGATGACTAGGGTTTTTGGCATTCCTGGTTATTGTAAAAAGTCCTTCAAAGACTTATTGTAATCATATTCTCGCGAATGCGAGTAGCCATCACATCTCTTCTCAGAGATAAGTTTCCACCATTCTAGCGAGTATTTCACTCTGTATTTTTACAGTCTCTGTACATTTCTTTCATTAATAGAAATCGTGTATTACTGTATATCTGTGTTTATAGTTGCATATTTGATACATTTTTGTTATATTATTGAATATCTGCGATATCTCTGTGCATTTATTTATTATATCTCCGCTCTCATTTCGTGCCGAAAATAATCCGGATCGGATTCACAGGTATAAAAATTTCCAATGTGTTGTACATCACACACTTACTCTTTGTTGACGATATCCTAATTTTTTGTGATGGTGCGAAGTGAGAAGATGACATTTTAATTAAGGTTCTCACTCTTTTTAAAAAATCAACTAGTATGCTGGTTAATGAACAAAAATATAGTCTACTCTTTTCTTTGGTCGAGGCATAAGTTATTCAACATTTCTTGGCTCAACTCCCTTTCCAGATTCAGGGGTTGGATGAGGGGATAAAATATCTTGGTTTTCACTTAAAACCGAATGATTACCAGAAGACTGAATGGTTGTGTCTTTTGGCTAAATTGGAAAAAAGATTAAAAGTTTGGAGCTATAAATGGTTGTCTAGGGTTGAGAGATTAGTTCTGATCAAGTTGGTACTGGAGGCAGTCTCGGTTTATTGGATGTCCCTCTCTTGGATTCCAAAGGGTATTCTGGAAAAAGATAGAAAAATGTCCTTGTCTTATCTGTGGATGGGAAATAAGGAGAATCAAGTGATGCCTTGGGTTCATTGGGAGAGAATTGAAAAACCAAAATCTCTCGGGGGTTGGGGTCTAAAGAATATTTTCTTGTTTTCTAAAGAACTAGCAGCAAAATGTGTGTGGAGATTGATTACCACAAAAAACTTATGGACCAAAGTAGTCATCCAGAAATATGTGGCTCCTCTATCTTTATTGGAGTGGCTCAGGCATCCAGGACTAAGTGTGACGGGGATCTCTGTTATGTGGAAGGCAGTTCTTAAAGCTTTTGAGGTGGTGTGGAATGGTTTAGCCTAAAGAGTTGGGTCTGGAAACTTGCTTAGGATTGGTTTGGACCCTTGGGCGAGTAGTTATAGAGAACACATACTCACTGCATATTTACGCTCCAAATTAGATCAAGGGGGGTATTTCTACCTGACATAGGTTGGGGATCCTCTCGCCACAAATATTTGGTGCCAAGGTTGGAAAGACGGGAGAATGTTGGGCTTAGAAGGGGCAAACTTAGTACTTTGGGACAGGTATACCCATGCTCTCAGGAGAGTGAATATTCGTCTATTGGATCAGGATGATGAATTCCTTTGGGATGGGGACCCGGGAGGGGTATACACCCCAAAAGAAGGTTATGTACAGTTTAGTACTGATCACTTGCAACAAGAAGTAAAGTGGTGGTGGAGAAAAATCTGGAAACAAAGGTGCCCAACTGAGGGGAAAATTTTGGTATGGTCTATTCTGGAGAATAAAATTCCAATGTGGAAGAACCTATAGAAGAGACAATTCAATGGTCTGAGTTGGTGTTCCTTTGTAAAGAATAGGAGGAGACTGTCGATCATCTTTTTATGCGATGTCCTTTTACCATTTCAGTATGGGCGAAAGAAAACATATTTCACTTTTCCCTTGGTGGATGGAAAGGTGTATCCTTTGAGGAGGCCTTGAAGAGTTGGCTTTGGCCGAGGACTCCTTAGGAAATCAAGTCCTTCCCCTTCATTGCTACATGGGGATCTGGATAGCTTGGAATTCCTCTATTTTTCGGGATGAGATCTAGTCACCCTCTCATGTGGCTATCAATTGCCTTGGAATCCTTCCACACTTAAAGTCTTTGGTTAGGGTGGGTCTTGGTAATGCTCGAGTGGTTCTAGAGGAACATATAGACATGGAGCAGCTGTGGATGAAAAACTTTACAGATTTTTGGGGATTCTTTATTAGTCATCAATTGGGTGACCAGGGTTCAAATTTGTCATATTTCTCATCTTGTGCCAATATTTGAGGAAGTTATGAGGATTATCACTGCTTTTGACTCTATATATTTCTCTCACATCTACCGGGAATGGAACAAACTGGCTGATAGGATTTCCAAAGAAGCCTCGCAGATAGATTTTGGCAGCTGACATATTCTGAACAATCAGCATGGGGGCAGTTTTGAATACCACATGCCTTTCTAGGATGGACTACTATAGGAGGACTTCACCTCTTTTCGGAACTGTTAGCAAGAATATGGGGTTATGTATATGCATAATTGTAATATTTTACATAAGAATTATGTATTGTTTTTTTGTATATGGGTTGTGAGAAAACTTTGATTCAACATGCGGTAAGTGGGAAATGAAGGTTTTTGGTGATATGTCAAAACTGATTTTTTGTTAAAACTTTCAGTAATGGAAGTGATTCCATTAAGATAATATATACTTGGATATTTTCTTTATAGTCAATATATATCTACGAATGTAATTTTGTACCAAATAATGAAATTACAAATCCTTAAAAAAAAAAAAAAAAAAAACTTGTTTCACATTACAAAATGTATATTGTTTCCTAGTAGAGGCTCAAGTGTTTCAAACAAAATCTAATGCCAATACATAATGTTTTGTTGCCACTATTAATTCAAACATTTGAATGTGCATAACTATATTTTTTTAGTGGTTATGTGTGGTAGTTAAACTCACCTCTAAATTGATTGGTTTAGATTTCAATTATATGTTTGAGTTTGATCTAAATACAAATAAGATTGGTTAAGTTAGATTTCACAGTTAGCTCTAGATATTAGTTTAGTTAGTCAATGTGGAGTTTAGTCCCCATTTGATCATTTATTCAAATCCTATGGATACGTTTGTGATGTCTCAACCCTTCTCAAAACCATCAATTAACAAGAAAAAAATCAATTTCATTCATATAAATTCTATGATCAAACTTTTAAAATGAATTTAGTATAGATTATATGATCAAACTTTTAAAATGAATTTAATAGTTAATGTAGTTGGAATTATGGATTCTATGATAAAACTTTTATTTAATGATTGTTCTGAACAATCATATTTAATTCTAAACAAGATGCAATACATTTTCTAGATAGAGTCTTCAAGTTTGATATATGTACTTCATTTAAAGTACATCTCATATTTTTTTGTCGTTGAGATTCACCTGTATTACCAATTCATTTATAAAAGGATGATAATGAAATATTCCTAGATAGTGAAGGCCTACAAATGCTTCTTGCTCACCTCATTTGGTCATTGGTCTTGTATGGTCACAAGTCCCTCTCACACTTTAGTTTGGCCATTTGGTCTTGGTCTTCTATGGTCGGATTACATATTTTTAATGCTACCCCTTTAATGTCGGCCATATTAATGGTCGTGCATTTCATTGATTGGGTCTTCGTGAATTAATGCATTTGAAAGAAAATAATGTATTAAAAAGGTCATTTAAACACCTACCAAAGTACATGCTAAGCCAAAGGTTGGGTAATCAATGGAAAAACTAAATCTAAATGAAGTTCAATCAAAATCTCTGAAAACTGATTGATGGCTACATTATAGAATAGCAGTCTTTTTGTGTGGGCCTCTTTGCGGAGATTTTAAATACTTTCAAACCATTTTATGCAAATAAATAATTGACATTAGAAAATGGATATATAAAAATTTAAAGATGAATAAACTTGGGGATATTTTGTAATTAGTTTTTTAACACGACATTGAAAATATATTATTTGGAGAGTGAATTTGTTTATTGATTTATTATTGTTATTAAGTGGTAAAATTTAACATAATTTAATAGTCAATTAATAATAAGGATAATTATTATTGGTTGTTATTTGTGAATGTCGGTTGATTCATCATTGTTATTTAAGGAAAACCACACCATCTAAAATGAATTTTTGGTGATTTGTAACAGGTCTTGGACCATTGTCCTATTTTCTTTTGTCCAAAGAAGACGAGCTCTTAGCCAATCAAAAACAGTTTTAGATCTTACTCCAAAACCAAATAACAATTTTAACCTAAATAGTATTTACAAGAAAGTCAGTTTCCCTTATAATTATTACCAAAAATATTTCATATATTTTTAATTGTAAACCTTAATCCCATATATAAAACTAGATACCATTCCCAATTACAATTATCCTCTTAATAAATAAAAATATTTTAAAATAAAATACCATGTCTCAAAATATATATATATATATATATATATATATATATATATATATATATATATAACATTTTCAACCAATTGTTTTTTGATAAGTCCAACTTCAATCAATAACTAAGAAGACACCTCATTATCATTCTAGTTTCCATGAACACACCGAATTGATCAAGTGACCATGATAGCAACTACTATGAAGAGTTTAATGTCTAAAGAGTTGCACAACTTTATAAAAAAAATCCCACAAAGTATATTTTGGGGTTAAAAAGAGGGGGACAACTCGAATTTAACTTTGTTCACTTGATATGAAGTGACAAAATAAGAAAAATGATTTTCATGAATGAGTTTTTTTTTATTATTTCATTTTTCATATTTTTTTAATATAAAATATTTTCAATTTGGAATATTGTAATAAAAGAGATACATTTTGCAATTTGTATATGTTATTTTTTGGTTAAGATGTTATTATTAGAGAATTAAGATATTATTTCATTAATGTAGGTTCATCTTAACTTTGAATATATCATGCATAGAAAGGGATCAAATCTCTTGTGCTACAAACTTTTTTTTAGAGTGCAAAAACTTGAAAAAAGGTTTGCACTTCGAGGGACTTGATGTCTCTCACCGCATAATAAATTTAGATTTAAGATAGATCTATGTTGGTTATACCATTTTATAGAATAATATATTTAGCATGAGATTTCAATAGGAAGTTAATCTCCCAAAATCATTGCTTCGAATTATATAGTTGTTATAATGGCAATGCTTTAAATAGTATATAACCTAGATCCATCTTAACTCTGATCTATCATGGGTCGAAGGGGATCAAATTCATTAATATTGCAAAAAAATGAGAAAATGTTTGCACTTATGAGGATTTGAATTATATAGGCATTCTAATGATAACGCTTTAAATTGTATACAACCTACCTAGATCCATCTTAACTCTGAATCTATCAAGGGTCGAGAGGGATCAAATCCCTTAAGATTGAAAAAACTTGAGAAAAGGTTTTCACTTATGGGGATTGAATCCCACGTGATAGATCCATAGTTAAATATGGCTCTGATTAGATTCATTTTATTTGCACTTAATTATCTTGTATTTTTCACTTTAGGTTTCTAGTGTTTCAATTTTCATAGTCCATGTTGTTTGATCTCAACATGTAATCCAATTCACCATCATCTTTAATACACTAATATTGATATATTCATCTAGTAGTTGCTTAAATCGATGCAACTTGTTCGTTTTGAAGTGTGTTATCACACAAATTAATGCACTAAACCATTATGAAATATATCATAGAAAAATAATGAGTCAAACTATTTTTTAGTGTATATTTGAAATTAATGTACCAAGTCTTTTTATACTACACTTTTTTTTGTTTGCTAGCGTGTCTGTTACTTGCGAGACTAGCCTGCTTTAAGAAATCGTGACCCAGGGGCATCTAAGCTATCAAAATCACCTGGGGATCACAATCGGCCTGGGCCACACCAACCCTTAACGTGGTTGGAATTTTTTAGGTGTCTCCTCTCGACTACCACAAATTTCGAACTTGGGCTGCCTTACAGAACAAAACCCTCAGATTCCAATCGTGCTAGTGAGATTTGACATTATATACTGCACTCTGATTGATATTGCCATTTTACATAAATTTAATATTGAAATATTTTACTTAGGTTGAAATTGAAATATTTTCATTATAGTCAACACACACACACACACACACACTCTCCATGTTAAACACTGAAGGAACTACACTTCAACAATGTTTTAACCATGATATTTACACACACACACACACACACACACACACACACACACACACTCCATGTTAAGCACTGAAGGGACTACACTTCAACAATGTTTTAACCATGATATTTACACACACACACACACACACACTCCATGTTAAGCACTACAGGAACTACACTTCAACAATGTTTTAACCATGATATTTCTTTTTAATTTAGATTACTTTATTTATGTGTAAGTCAATTACTAACATAGTTACCAACTTAGCGAGAACTCTCTAGAGTTCTCGTTTTCTTGGGTGTCCAATTTTTTACCTCGTTTTTAAAAATGGTGCTACCAGTAGCACCCCCTCTCCATTTTAGGTGATTTTTGATATTTTAAAATTTTCGATCCACAGTGTTTCCACATTATTTTTTTAAATGCTATTTTTTCATCTATTTTCAATTTTTTCTAAATATATATATATATTTTGTTTTTATTCAACTCTGTTTTTATTCTTTTTTTTCATGCTTCTTTCAATCTTAAAAATGTTTTTTACCATTTACTTTTTCGAAGTTATGATTTTTCATAGAATTTTGTCTCCTTAATTAATTTATTGTTCCATACTTTTTAAATATAGTGAAAAACATCATTTTTAACACATTGTTTACCTCTAGTTCAATAAATCCAAAAAAATGTAGTTAAATAACACTACTTCTGAATATTTATCAAAAAAATACACATTTTATAGCCATATATCATAAAAAACCTAGACATTTTGGTACATATTCCTTAAAATAACATGTCAAATAAAGCATTTTTATGGACATAATTGAACAAAAAAATTCTAAATTTCATAAAAAATTATCGTTTTCTTTCATATTTTTATACATTTGAAGTAAAAAAATGACAACATTTAATAAAATTTTCCAATGTATAGTGATTCACATACAAATAAAATGAAAAAAGAAACAATAAAAAGATTCATCACAAAACAAAAAGAGATACATCTT
>ML780355.1:128395-193238 GCA_009831015.1 Picea engelmannii
TCATTGTACTCATCTTATTGTGAATGAGTGTAGTCGTCACATCTCTTCTCAGAGATAAGCTGCCACCATTCTAGCAAGCTTGTTTTCAATCTGCATTTATAGTTTTATTGTATCTATGTTATTGTTCACTGTGTTTCTGTGTTGATATTATAAATCTGTGGTTTCATTTCGTTTCTTTCATAAATATGGATCAGTGGTATTAGAGCGGTCTGCTCCTTGTCGTTTTTTTAATGCATGTCCCTGACGCAGTTAGGGTATAGAGAATTGGGTCTCGAGCTTGTTTCTCTTGAGGACAATGAATCTCGCATGCCTAAGAAACCATCCATGGTGGGTGAAAATAAAGATGATGAGACACGAGATCCTTTCAAAATGTTTCTCAAGGAATCCCTTGAGCGACATAGGAATGAGATGATGGACAACTTTGCAAAAATCTTTCGACGACTGATGATAAGTGACCACCTCAAGCGGAAGAAACACCCCCTTCAAGGTACAAATCAATTTTGATATTCCCATATTTGAAGGTAAATTAGATTCTGATGCCGTAGATAAATGGTTAAACCTTATAGAAGGGTATTTTTTTGTCCACAACTTTTTCGATAGAGAAAATATTACATTTGCACTCCTCAAGGCTGTCCCCCATGTCAAATATTGGTGGGAGAATTTATGTGAGAAAAATGAAATAGAGGGATCCACATTATTTGTAGTTGCACCAAAGTTTTGACGACTTGTATACAAGATGGAGCACACTACGGCAGGAAAGAGAACAAACAGTGCCAAAGTTCACTAATGTCTTCCATACCTTCTGCACCAAGCTAGGTATCAAATATTCTAAGTGACATTTGGTTCTCAAGTACCGCGACAGTTTGCATAGATACATCCAAACATAAATAAATTTTTTGGACATTGCATACTTGGGCGTTGCCTATCGATATGCCATCAAAATTGAGCAGAATCTGAAACAAAAAACATGACAGTTTGGGTCTAGGAGTCTCTCACAACAAAAGCAGGGAAAGGGCAACCCCAACCCAGAGAACAAAGGACAAAGAAAATATGTGAAACCTCAGGACAAGTGGTCCAAGCCATAAGAAAAGAAGGACAATGGGAAGACGAAGAAAGATACCGGGAAGTGGTGCGACTTCCATAAGATCCCCTGGTATAACATTGTTGATTTTCGCTTAAAGCAGTCATTGGTGGTTGAGGTAAAAGCCTTTGAATCATACATGGGTTTCAACTTTGAGTCAAAACTAGAAAAGGGGAGATGGATCATTGATGTGGAACCTAGTGCCACCATTGCTACCACAAAGATCTAGTTTGGTGAACTTGATGAGCCAGAAGAAGGCAAGCGTCTATTTCATTCACAGATGTGGGTAAAAGGCAGTTTGCTGCACTTCTTCGTTGATAGTGGTATCTAGAAGAACCTCATCTCAATAGAGGTTGTCAAGTGTATAGCCCCATCGAGAACGTTGCACCCACAACCCTACACCTTCGGATGGATCGGTTAAGGAAGAGATCTTCGTGTCAGCCAACAATGACACCTATCATACGACATCAAGACATTAAAAGATGAGGTATTGTGTGATGTTTCTCCCCTTGAAGTTTGTGATGTTCTTTTGGGCCAACCTTATTTATGGAAACTTCATGTTGTATATGAGTCTAGGCCTCATAGTGTTATTATTACTTTGAACAAGAAATTGTATAGGATACTTGAGGTAGTCCCACTTAGTGTTATTTCCTTGATCTTTGCTAAGCAATGCAGGAAGGTAATTTCTTAGAACACGAAGTTTGTCTTCTTCATGATTAGCTCTTAGAGTGAATGAAAGGTTGCAACCACATCCATGGCCTCTGTGGCCGACCTATCCACGTAGCAGAAGCAAGTGGATAAGGTCATGGAAGATTACAAACACATCTTATCATCACCTACTAGGGTACCTCTGCACTGTCAGGTCAAGCATCCCATTGATCTGATCCCCGATGAACCACTACCCAACGGGCCAGTATATCACCGCTCTCCACTAGAAAATGAATAGATTAAGCGTTAGATCCAAGAACTGCTACACAAGGGGCACATCTGACCCAATTGTTATAACCCTAATTTGTACCATACATGCTTACCTGGCATCAGGCCATCTCAGATCCCTTCTTTGCCAAAGCACTGCTGAACAACTCTTTAAAAAACCTCTTTTATAAGGTCCCACACACCCTACTCCATTACTACACGCATGTACACGCTAGCTGACCTCAAACAGCCCGTGTGGATCGACAAAAGCACGAAAAAAGGAAAGTTGCCGATGGAACACACAACTTTGGGTGAGTTAACTGAAACTCCTGACCATGCATGGCCGAGGTTTCATCCAAATACCTAGCTTCTTCTAGCCTATAAAATAAGGGTTAGGGGTCCTATTTGGGAGAGGAGAATAAGAGTAAAGAAACTCTACCCAATTGCATATTCCCATTGTCCCAACCCTTTAGCCATCCTTGTGCAAAGAGAAATACAAAGAAAAGAAGTTGGAGGACATTTAAAGAGAAGCCTAGAATCAGGATTCACGGTGCAGTGGCTGATCTCGACATTGTAAGTTGATTCATTAAAGTTAATAATAAAGAAATGCTTTTCCCATCCCACTATATGTGTTCTTCATAAGTTCAGTAAATATATGTTTGAATCTCTAACCCATTAGTCTGTACATAAAATGCATGTGTAGTTTGTTGCTTGTTTTGTATGCAGGTCAGCCTTGGGAGGAGAGCTGCCAACAATCGGTCAAGCGTGAAGAAGGATCGACATCAACCATCCAAAACAAGGTATGTTGGTCTAACCATGTATTCACTAAAAAGAAACGGGGATTAGGTTTGGGGACGAAGGTAGAAAGTAGGTTTCTTTTGGTCATATCTGCATGCATAATATAACCCTATTTTCTAGTCCGTAGAGGGATTTGCCACCACAACAGAATTGGTGACTGTATTGGGGAAGTCTCTAGGGTTCCTGGGAGTATTTTTGGGTAGTTTTAAAAGATAGGTTTTCTTGCCTGTTTTTTGAAGTTTCTGCAAAGTTTGAGCTAGCAGAGAGTCTATTTTTCCATACTAGCTATCTCTGTTATTTGCTTGACTATGTTTTTTCGAGACCCACAGAGGTACACGCGACTTGCATAAGGTCTGCATGTGTGTACCCATGCCCTACTCTCTTACATCCCGCGTGCAAACGCTAGCTAAAGAAGTAGCAGTAGCATGTAGATTCCAGAAATTTTTTGAGGCAATCATCATCTTCCCTGTCAGAATCAATCATTCTCAGGGGTTTTCTAGAATTCTTTCTAAGTCTTGGCTGTTTGCAGTCTTGTCTTAGATTGGTTTGTTTTACGATTTTTTTTTTCCTTACATTGTTTGCTTTTTTCTGTTAAAGAGATTGTCTAAGCCTTCAAGAGATCCTGGTTCTCAATATCAGTGGTCTCTTCTTGGTTTGGATTATCTGTTCTTAGTTGTTTTAGAGTTTTAGAGATACACGTGGCCTGTATTAGGCCAGCACATGTATACACGCCCTTTGCCTCTACACAGCTCGCGTGCACACGCTTGTTGTTGGATTGTCAGTAGTGTGCTTGTGCAAGATAGTTTTTGTTGAGGGTAAGGCAGTCATCCTTTCCCCTGACAAGAGTTATACCTCTCAAGTTTTTGAATCTTTGTCCTAGCAGTCAGTAGCTTAGGGTTGATCTTAGCCTTAGCTTGCTTTTTTTTATTTTTCATTTAAAAGTTGTTATTAAAAATTTTTCTTTAGGGTTTTTAGACAAGTGTGAGAGTCATTTTTTAAGTTGCTAGTGTGTGATTTGTTGAAGTGATTCTTTGCGATCTGTGATTATGCCAGAATTGTTTTTCTTGGTTTTTTACTTGTTGGTATTTTTCCTTTTTGCTTTATCAACATTTAAAAAAAAAAAAAAAATCTCTTTCATTTTCTTGTTTAGTTGAAAAGTGTGATTTTGCATTAGTAGCCAAGGAAAAATATTTGTTTTCTTAAGTTCTTGATAGTTTACTTAGATCGTAAGTAGCTCGTAGTTGAGTGAAATCCTTCTTTAAGTTTGCTAATTCAAAAGATCTTAGAATTTTTTTTTTTTTTTTGAAAAGTTGTTGAAAATTTGCTTTAAGTGAACGTTTTTGTTTCCAGCTTTTTATTCATTTTTACTTTCATCTTTCAAAACATCATTAGTTTCACTTTCATACCCCTTGACATAAGATAAGCCATAAAATTAACTCTAAATCTAAAATTTATTAGACTTTTATGTTTGTAGGGTTAACCAATGAGTTCAGGATTAGGGCCTTGGATTAGGTTGGAGAGGAAACTTTTCAAGGCCATTAAAATCAAACATTGGAGTTTGAGTTAGGGAGTGTCTAAGTCCAGTATCATGAAATTTATCTAGGACCCACCTCTAACACAGGGGATAAACACGAGGTCACATGCAAAAAGATAGCGGAGATAACCCCTCCAAAGATGGACCAATTGTAGTGGAGAACACATATAGAGGGCTTGTTTTGGGATTCCATCGATTGCATTTGCCACGGGGCTTCGTGGGTCTTGAATCCATTTGAGGTCCTCAGTTGTCTTCCAGACCACTTTCTTTCGATACCCTTGATAGGTTTCGGGCTCGATACCCTACTCATTGTGGTCTACTCGACTTTTGACTGTACTCACCTGGTGACTGTTCACGCGCTGGCAACCTAGTTGCCTATCTTTCTTAGAGACATACACAGGTGAGTGCGGGGGTATACCGCAGTACCTAGGACAGACATCGGGCCACGCTTTGTAGATTATACCCAGAGGGTGTTTCCTTTTTTAACTTGCTCTTGCATCGGTAAGTTGCTCTAGTGGTTGTTGTTGTAACTGTTCTTCCAAATAATTTAGTGTTTGCCTGTCTTATCTTCTAGGGACTTTTTTCAGTGCATGTTGTTTTTGAACGGTTAGACTACCCTAGTGTGTCTTTGATCTTCTCATACAGTGGAGGATCATGAGCTCCGCCGGTCACGAAGGCTTCTTGGCTTGCCGCCGGTTACATTGGAGCCACCCCTGCCACCACTAAGGCGAAAGCTAGACCAACAAGGGTCTTTTGAAGCGATCGGGTCACAAGAAATTGTGCCTGACCAACATCCAGAGGAATCGACTATTTTATACCTTGGAGCACAAGCTTTTGGTCTGGTTGAAACCTCCACCACTGATCTTTCGACACCCACCATCGTATCAATTCATCCTTATGAGTGTCAGACAGTATCGCACACATCAATGGAAACACATGATGTTACTCCTTCTGGGAATTCTTCAATTCCCACTATGGTTGTCACCACAGGAGAGTTTCCACCTCCTAACCCACCGTCATTGGTTCGAGCCACTATGGTCTTGACCACCTCTACATTGCACAGTGGTCCGATCCTGTCTCTGGAAGTGGCCACAACCCTTTTCACACCAAGTGCGACAGGCCCTCCGTTCTCATACAGGATGCCTAGTTCAGGTACAAGTCCTGTACTTTCCTTCTCCACTTCACAGACTTCAGGTCTGTGGGCAAGGAGTTCTAACACTCCTCTGCAAGGACACATGGGGGGCACTCCTACTCCTTTTAAAGCTTTCCCTTATGGGAGAGGTCATATACCTCCTTCGTCCCCTTCACTCGGTGGCGCGCATCAACAATCCGTCGGTCCACCTGCACACCATAGTTTATTTGGAGCGGGGAGTCAAGGAACACCTTTGCATAATATGCCAGTAGGTTCAACATCATTTTCTTTGTCTAGTTCATTTGGTAACAACACCTTCTCGTTAGCTACTTTCCCAACTGGGGGCAACCCCGGTTTCGGACAACCTATTCCTATGCAGGGTACTATTCCTGCACAGGGGGCACACCCAGGAACTTCTTCCGTAGCAAGGCCTTGGAATTATTGGCAGGGCTCCATTCCCTCGTCAGGAATGCCGCCCTGGGGTAATTCTTCGCACAATCAATGAAACCCTAGACAAATTACTATGCCTATCCCAATAGGACCGACATGGGGCAATCCTTCCAAAAGTCCTTCGAATGTAATGCATGCCCAATCATCTATGTCCTATTTTGGAAATCAGCCAGTGATGTCTCCTCACATGCAAAATCCATATGCTGGCCATGGCCATGGTTTTTACCAGAATCCAGGCTAGCAACCGAACTTTTCCTGGCAACCTGGTGCCAGTCAAACTCCAGGCCCCTTTTTCCTAGGTTATCACCAACAACCCAAACTACCTTTCCTGGCAACCTTGCATTTGCCATATTTGAAAAGGTTATTGAATGACCCTATCTGTCACGATCCGCGTTGGCCTTATATGCCAACGAAGTTGCCTTCGAACATCCCAAAGTTCGAAGCCAACCCTAACGAAGATCTAGGAGATCATGTGACTACCTTCCATCTTTGGTGCTCATCTAACTCATTGAAAGATGACTCCATACAGTTGTGATTGTTTCAACGTACTCTCATTGGGAGTGCCGCGAAATGGTACATTGAGCTCAATCGCTCAAGATACTCTTCCTTTGGTGAACTGGCGATGGTTTTCCTAAACCATTTCCAGTTACCTGTGAGATATGATGCTGGCACCGAATTGTTGGCCAATTTCTCACAAACAAAAGAGGACCACATCTTTGATCACATTCGAGAATGGAGGCACAAAAAGAGTTTAATTAAGGTACCAGTCCCACTAGCATTTCTGCTCGAGTGGTTTCTTAAGTCTTTGGTCCCACAGTTGTCCAAGGACGTCGCGACGTCGAGAGTATTTTCCAAAGAAGACGCCATCATGAGAGCTCAACAACTTGAGCTAATATATTCTTAGTCCGGTTTATTATACGAGATCTTGCCAGATGCACCACGCTCAATACTTGATAAAATTAGACAGAGAGCTGGACCACATGCCGATGGTATTGTTGGTTTAGCACAAACAAAGACCGCTGAGCAACTAACGACTCAGTTGCAACAATTATCTATACAACACATAGTGGCTAGCCAAACTACTGCTTTGGCTGCTCCCCCTACCAAAACGTCGGATGTACACACTATGCAATCGACTAATCCAAAGGCCACCCAACAACCTGAAGGAAAGAAAAAACAATGAAAGAAGGGTAAGGGGGATAAAAAAACCTACTGATAATGATGGCGGGGACAACACTAAGAAACAGAAGGCAAGATATCCATGCAACTTAAGTGTAGAAGACCACCCAACCCATCTATGTCCTCGGCTTGCAGAAGCCCAAAAGTTTGTGACGCAGCAACAACTTGCTGTGTTAACCAATCCATTTCAACATGGGAAAAATCTAACCCAGGCTTCTGCAAGAACAGAAGGGGGTAGTCAAGGACCTTCTTCGTCTGCAAACAACCCCACATCTGCGAATGTATATATGGTGAAGGGTGATGCTTTTATATCAACTAGAGCACATGACTATAGTAAGCCAAGCACTTCTGAGAAGGGAAATGAAGCTAAACTCCCATCTCTTCCTCTACAGATTGAGAAGGCATTGGGAGAAACAATGACACGCATCCCCAAAGGTACATTCAAAAAATCTTCTCACAACCCAAACGCAAGGGCCGCCCAGAACTATTCTCTAGTGGAATATTTATCACAAACCCCTTGTGCGATGTCCTCTTTGGAGGTCCTCCAATGTTGCCCTTCCCAGAGGAAAGCCTTGTTAACTGCTTTAGGATCTACCGAGACTTGTAATTCAGGTACAATCATGCTGGATACAACCGACCTAAAACCTTATATGCCTTACCACGTAGCGTTTCAGATAGTAGTGGCTTATCCCATGAAAATTTTTACTCAAAATATCTTCCGCATGGTGGTCGATGAGGGAGCCTCAACATGCGTTATGTCATTGGCATGTTGAAGGTTGTTGGCCAACCTGTTTTGTCTCCATCACCTACTCTCCTCACTGCTTTCGATGGTTGTTCATTCCAACCACATGGTATTATTCCCTCTTTCCCCGTGTAGTTAGGAGGGAAGACCATGTGTGTCGAGTTAGAGGTAGTTGATGCTCCCCTCGACTATAACCTCTTGTTAGGAAGGAGTTGGACTTATTCCATGCAAGCTGTGGTTGCTACAGTTTTCCAGGTCTTGTTGTTTTTAGACGAGGGCCAGATAGTGACCATCGATCAATTGTCTTTCTCCAGACCTGACCCTTCATTGGGGGCATCCACGGTCCCGATGGTCGATAATCCTCAACTAGGTGTAGTCAACATAGGGGTTGGTTTGTTCCCATCTTTGATGGGTACCTTCAATTACTCACCCCCTCAAGGCGATATCAAGTTCATATCCAATCACCATAAGGTTGAGATTTTTCAAGTTTCGTCGTTCCGCACGACTTACTTCGACGATCTGTGGATACTTCCTTCCCCATCGGCCATGATGGATGGGACAGGGCACCCGGGCATGTCCATGCCCTTGTCCATAGCTGAAGTAGTGTACTCTTTAGTCTAACAAGCTTCAGCCAACACTGATCCAACTCCTGCACAAGAGTTCGATCCACTTCTAGAGCCTATTTGGGCTCAGGGTTCTCTCGCTCACACCAATTCATTAGACTTAGTCTTGCCCTCTGATGAAGCTATAATTGAGGCAATGACTAGTCCAGACAAACCCTAGGAAGATATTCATCACATATTATACTTCCTCCTAGCGTTAAGCAGAATCGAATTTGGAGAATTCACCTTGACTATGACGAGAGATAGGTCTTGTCCCATTAATCCCTTAGTTACACACGAGGTTTATGATGAGGTTAATATGGCAACTATTGCTGAAACCTTACCAATCAATATCTCACGAAACCCTGGCATCGTGGATAATGTTTTCGTCGGAGCTGACTACTCCCCCAGAGAGATTCAAATCTAGACTGATATTTTCAAAGAATTCCACGACGTTTTTGCTTGGTCTTACGAGGAAATGCTAGGCATCGATCCAAAAATAGTTGAATATGAAATCACAACGTATCCAGATGCCAAGCCTGTCAGGCAGAAGCTTCATCCAGTTAACCCCAAGAAAGCAGCAACCATTAAGGTTGAAGTTGAGAAACTGCTAAAAGTTGGTTTTATCTACCCTATCCATTTGACCCAATGGGTGTCAAACCACGTGCCGGTCAATAAAAAACAAGGCACAATTCATGTATGTACAGACTTCCGTGATTTGAACAAGGCCTGTCCCAAAGATAATTTTCCCACACCATTCATCGATTAGATAATTGATGAATGTGCGGGTTGCGAGCCCTTCTCTTTCATGGACGGTTTTTCAGGATATAACCAAATACAAATCAAACCCGAGGACCAGCACAAAACGACATACATCTGTCCATGGGGTACATTCGCGTATCGTAAGATGCCTTTTGGTCTCAAAAATGCTGGAGCCACCTTTTAGCGGGCCATGTATTTTTCTTTCCATGACCTCAAGCATATAGTCAAGGCCTATTTAGATGATTTAGCATATCGATCTCGCAAGAGAATGGATCATCCCACACACCTCCGACTTATCTTTGAGTATTGTCGCTACATTTGGATTCCCTTGAACCCAAACAAGTGCAGATTTTGCATAACATCAAGACGATTGTTAGGTTTCATAGTGTCAACAACAAGGATCATGGTCGATTCTCTTAAGGTTGAGGCAATAATTCAGTTGCCCCCCCCACGCACAATCCTTCAAGTTTAGAGTCTACAGGGTAAGACGAATTTTCTAAGACGCTTTATCGCTAACTACGCCGAGATCACCAAGGGCTTTATGTGCTTACTTAAAAAAGACGTTCCTTTTTATTGGGATGATGCCGCTCAATGCTCTTTCGCCGCATTGAAACATGCACTCACAACTACCCCTCTGCTTCGGCGACCTAACTATAACAAAGATTTCTTATTATATCTGGCTCTAGCAAAGTCAACCATAGGCATGGTCTTAGTTTAGGAAGATGACTTGTTCTCAGAATATGTCATCTATTACTTGAGCTGCGGCCTCGTAGGATCAGAACTCAATTATTCTCATATCGAAAAACTTGCATTGGCAGCAATCCATGCTGTTCAACGATTTCGTCATTATGTTATTTTTCGTAAGACCACCATCATTGCTATCGTGAATCCATTTTAGTACATGTTGACATGATGGGTAATAGGCGTCAATATTAGTAGATGGATCGTCATCCTCCAGGAGTTTGACTTAGATTTCGTTTCATCAAAATCCAAAAAGTCACTGGTCTTCGCAGAACTTATTTTGGAGCTTCCAGTTGAGTCAGGTGATCATGTGCCCGAAGAGTCGCCTATTAGAGGAGATATGTTTTTGATCACCTCTTCGAATCCCTGGTACGAATATATACTTATCTATCTCCAGACTTTGAAGTGCCCCACCGTTGCTTCTCGTGTTGAGCGTCGACGCATATGCCATCAGGCTAAGAATTATCTCATACTTGATGATACATTGTATCAGAGAGGTGTAGACTACATCCTACTCCGATGTCTCACTCACGAGGAAGAAATTATGATTTTTAATGATTTCCATACTAGAGCTTGTGGTGGTCATTTGTCTGGGTTGGAAACAACTCAAAAGATTATATGAGTAGGTTACTTCTGGCAGACACTTATCAAAGATTGTATCGAATCGGTCAAGAAGTGCCATCCGTGCCAAATCTTCTCTCGGAAGATGGGGGCACATCCCGCTCCCATGTTTCCTGTCATCATAGTTGGTCCCTTCACCAAGTGGGGGATTGATTACACTACATGCAACCCTCCTCCAGCAAGGGGGCACCGCTATATCATCGTAGTTGTAGACTACTTCACAAAGTGGGTTGAGACTATGCCAATGTTTAAAGATGATGGAGATACTACAACACTCTCTTTTTATTCAACCAGATAATAGCAAGGTTTGGCTTCCCAAGGGAGATTGTCACCGACCATGGCAGTCACTTTCAAAACCAGATGATGACCGAGTTAACGTCAAAGCTTGGGTTACGACAGAAACATTTGTCACCTTACTACCCCCAAGCAAATGGTCAGGTGGAAGCTGTGAACAAAACTCTTAAGACCATTCTACAGTGAACGATCAACTCAGCCAAGTCAAATTGGCATTTGATGTTATACTCAACATTATGGGCTTATCGAACATTTGTTAAGACTGCAACTGGTTTCTCACCTTTCCAACTTGTTTATGGGCTGGAGGCAGTCTTGCCTATTGATTGTCAGATCCCGTCTCTAAAGTTGGTAGCAAAGTTATTGCCAGACACTTCTCCACTTGAAGAATGGTTAATATACCTTAAGAAGCGTCGTGATGTGGCCCTGGCCAATGAGGCTCACAAACATAAGGTCAAGTGTTAGTATGATAGGTTCGTTCGTCCTCGGATTTTCTTTGAAGGCGACCTTGTCCTGGTCTATGACCAAGATAAGGACCCCCTGGGGGCAGGAAAATTCAAACCCATGTGGTTCAGACCTTTCTTCATAAAACAAGATTTAAAAAAGGGTGCTTATCGTCTGGTTGACTTTGAAGGGAATGCTTTGGCAGAGCCTAGAAATGGGCTCTACCTCAAGAAGTATTACTCATAGGCAAGTCACTGTGGGTAACTTTTTGTAACATATGTATAGTCTTTGTACTATTACTTTTTAGTTTCTTTTAGTGTTATGGACGTGTCGTTGATGTTATCTTTCATCACTGTGATAGATTTCAAGTGATTCCGCGATGTTCGTTGGATATGCAGACGGTGCTAGTCGGCACACTCAGAGGTTTGCCTCCGCAGCTTGGGTAATCTTTACACCTCAAGGCCAGTTATTATCTTCCAGAGGTATATGCTTAGGTGACACCACAAATAATGTTTCTGAGTACAGTGCAGTTATTGAGTTGCTTCGTGATGCTTTGGCATTGGGTATCTCTCATCTCCAGGTCTATCTTGATGCTCAACTGGTTGTGTCTCAGATAAACAGAGTATACCAGGTTTATGATCCAACGTTACACCAACGATTCCTTAGGGTACGTCTCTTAGAACGAAACTTTGATTATATTACATATTTTCATGTTCCTAGGAGATTAAACCAAGTTACAGATACTCTAGCTAATCAAATTTTAGATTGTAATCTTGCACACATATGAAAGAACATTCACATAAAAATGTAAATACAATTTTTGCACACATGATCCATAAGACAAAAAAGACAAAAAAAAAAAACCATATATAATATCATAAAGTAACCAGAGTACAGAGATGGATGCAAGCGCCTCAAAAATATGACCAATCATGAGTCACGGGGCTTATGCCCTCAAAAAATATATACAAGTAGTGCTCGTGGCACATAAAAATGTCTAGTTAAGGTCAGGGCTTGTGGGCCCTGTTATACTGGTCCACAACATTGGCTAAACGCCGAAATAACTGGACCCAGGTTCATGGTGCCCCCACTACATGAGGCTGCATAGATGGTGGCAGGTCCTCAATCTTTGCCATCGGGACCGTGCAAGTGAGTGCAGTAAAGTTCCGCTCGACTTGTCTCAGTACCCTCTCAGCCTCCCCTGCTGGAAGATCTCCTGCTACTTCTGGTCCCCATATGGAGGTAGGTGCAGCTCCTGGCCGAGGACGACGTCTATTCCTTGCATAGTTAGCTGGTCGTACTAGTCCCATTTCTACACACAACGAACACATATCCATCAAATACTCTGGTATAACAAAAAAATGATATATATAATGAAAACAACATAAAAATTACATATGTTTAACAAAAAAAAAAACTAGAAAGGTGGAGACTTACCCATCTCCCCTCGCTCCTCACCAGGAGGTACTGGTATCTCAGGGTCTCTCGAGAAATCAATCCCAGCATAGGGGTAATCCTCTATAACCAGGATCTGTCATGACAACCACGCGAAGAAGTCATCATCGAAGGACTCATTGGTCCTTCTGCCACCCTGTCGCGACAATGATATTGCCCATTTACACACAACAGGAAGAGAGGCCCGATGTCCTCGTACCACTACTTGAGGACTAAAACTAGGAACTCTCTCAAAAAAGAATGAACACAGAATGGTCCCAAACCACTAAGTTGCTATGTGTTTGCAAATGATAATCTGTCAGCTTCCTTTTCATACACTCAAGCAATGTGGTACTCCAATAAAAAATTTGTGCATTTAAGCACTGGACTGCACAATTCATCTGTGCATGAGACGCCTGATGTAGAGTCGCAGAACCAATAATTTGCCCAATAAGCAATACTATTGCCTGTAGTGATAAGTCAGTGATCTTTCCTATGGGCACCTGCATGCTTGAGCGGTCTGTATCATCTGCACAATATAGACCTATCAATTCCGCTATGTTATGTGGCCCTGAAGGAAAAGTCTAAAAGTTGACTGGTTCCCCTCTCCTGGAGAGGCTAGTCAAAAAATAAATGTCCTCGATCGTGGGCACCAATGACTACCCCTCTAACATGAATGCCTCTTCATCCGGATGCCAGTAGTCAACCAAGGCATTCAGTAGCCTAGGTTGTGCCTGCATAAAAGGACATAGGAAAAACTTGAGTAACCCACATTGCATCAAAGTAGCCACATCATTGGGGTCTTCCCTAACCAACTCACTAACCTCTTCATGCTCTCTTTCTCTCCAGTGGACATACATCCTGCAAAACACCAAGGTTCAGGAGGGTTAACCCTTACTTTTTAAGCCTTTTTCATTCAATAAGGGGGTCCATGCGTGCTGTAATGGTGACAATCACGTGTACACGCGTGCAGAGTTTACTCTGCCCGAATGTACATGCGGCCTGTCCTGAGATAGCTTGCGTGGACCTAGGGCTGACCTTTTAAAGGTCGACGCCCCACTAAAAAATGAAACCCATTGCAAAAATTAAGACTTAAAATGCAAGATAAGAGAGTTTGTACTTACTTGGTCCAGACAGAAGTTCATTTCGTTCACTGTAGCTCATAGAATCACCGCTTTGACAAAGGGGATCTTTTGGCTCCATAGTCAATTTCCAAATCAACAATGGTGATAATGAGCTACCAACTTCTATTTATAGACTTTTTGGCCTCTTATTGTCACTTTTTTGGCCTCCCTTATCATTTTCTTTAAACCAAAAATCATTTAGAGTGATTCAGTAGTTGCATAGGAGGGATATGATCGGGTATTGGGACATTTTTTGGGAGTTTTGGGTAATTTTTGACGGTCTGTGAATTTATTTTTTTTCTGAGGATCAACTTGAGCATATAGGTTAGGTTTCTACCATGACTTTTGTATCTCGTTGTCTTTTTCCTTTGCCATAGGATCGATCCCATCAGGTTGTGACACGAAACCATCATAACTGCTTTAGAAGTGTCACGACTTGGTGGTAGTGCTTACCGGAACATGGACGCCCTAGGTAGATCCTGGTTACATTATGGTATCTATGTTGTCTTTAATCACTGTAGGATCGGGAGTCCTTGTAGTTTTTCCTGATTACGAGTTCGAGCCTCATTTGCACGATTCCTTTTTTCTCTTGACCTCACCCTCAGGACCCCCAAAAGATATAACGAGTCTTCTTTTAAGCCCTTTTCAGACCCTCTAAACATGAAAAGATTGCCGAGCGATCTTGTGGCCTTTCATGCTCGTTAAACTAAAATTTGAAGTCACGTATGTCCGACAGTAGTTTACCGCTTTTTCGGTCCGGATGGTCAACTGTACGAACAAAGGTATACTCTATGGAACTTCCATTCTCTAGAAGAGTACTCTCAGGTATTATTTTATCGCTTTTTTGGGCCCGAGGGACTAAAATTATGAAGAAGGAACCCCCATGGAGTCCATAGTTAAGCCTTTTTAGACTCCCTAAAATTGAAAAGAGCACCGAGTGACCTTATTCTTTCACACTCGTTAAACTGGTCCAGAAGAACATTCCTGATGGAGTCCATAGTTAAGCTTTTTTCAAACTCCTTAAAAATGAAAAAATGGCCGAGTGATCTTGTCTTTCTCACACTCGTTAAAATGGTTTTTGGATAGACGTCTTGTTGGTGCTAGTTTACCCCTTTTTTTGAACCGACTAGACTATCTTCGAAAAAGGTACCCCAATGGAGTCTCCTTTTATGTTTTTTCAGACTCTCTAAATATGAAAAACCATCGAGCTTAACTTCTCTGGGCTTGTTAAACTTACATCGAAGGACGTTACCATTGTGTGTTTTGTTAACCGCATTTGCATACCTTATACGCTAGCCTTATAGCACTTTGCTTCTGCGTCTTAACACCCTTGGCCCCTAGAGGATTTTTTCTCGAGTATCATTATTCTGAACATTAGTCTTGTCCTTGCAGCTTGAACTTGTATGTTTGTAGTACTCATTCCTCCATTGTAATGTAACATTCCTTTATTCTTTTTCCAAAATCATTGAAAAAGACAAAAAAATCAAATATACCCCAAAAAGAGGAAGGGAAAAGTATTTTCTTTATTGGCAGCATAATGAGTTGCCCTTGGATAAAGAACATCTGTCAGTTTGTTCGTCAAACTATGGGATGTAGTACAACCTTAGGAAGTTGTTCTCACTACATAAAGTTGTTTCCTCCTCCGTTTGGTCATTCTTCCAAACATATGGAGAGTTTGCGTTGCCTCCTTCTTCGTGAACTTATGATTAATGCCATGTTGCCTAAGTCTCATCATTTGTCATGCTATTTTTCAAGGGAAGTTTCTACCAAGCCTGAGTCGGCCCCTCTGCAATTTGTCTCTTGCCTTCATACCCGACCATCCTGAATGTCCAATCAAGTCCTTGTTTGAAATCAATGAAGCCTTCAGTCTGATCATCAAGATTATCTAGTTCATGACCGACGAGTTGTTGAAGACCTCTGGGTAGTGAAGTCGTACACTCATATTACACTCCTACCTTGAGTTTTGAATATTTTGAAGTTGTTGCTCAAGCTCTGAAGATCTCATCTCTGGCCATCAGGCTGTATCAACTTCTAGAAGATGGATACTCTATATGTATATCTTTTTTATTTCGAGATGTAGCTCCGCTATGTATTGTTCATGGCTACACTTTATATAGTTATTTGACATGGATCTACAGTGTATTTGATTGGTAGCCATGATTCTATTTTATCCTGAGCATGGGTATGCTCGCCTCGGTGAGACATTTGTTATTTTGTAGACAACACCTCCCGGTTTCTGGTCCCTAGGCTCAATTGTTCAGCACATCAATAAAGATTGGTAATATATTTCGGCCATCAGATGCTCTTCTGACTTCACACATTAGGGGGCATATGTTATAACCCTAATTTGCAACATACATGCTTAGCTGTCATCAGGCCATCTCAGATCCCTTCTTTGCCAAAGCACTACTGAACAATTCTTTAAAAAACCTCTTTTATAAGTTCCCACGTGCCCTACTCCATTACTGCATGCGTGTACATGCTAGCTGATCTCAAACAACCCGCGTGGACCGACAAAAGAATGAAAAAAGGAAAGTTGCCGACGGAACACACAGCTTTGAGTGAGTTAACTGAAACTCCCGGCCATGCATGGCCGAGGGTTCATCCAAATACCTAGCTTCTTCTAGCCTATAAAAGAAGGGTTAGGGGTCCTATTTGGGAGAGGAGAATAAGAGTAAAGAAACTCTGCCCAATTGCATATTCCCATTGTCCCAACCCTTTAGCCATCCTTGTGCAAAGAGAGATACAAAGCAAAGAATTTGGAGGACATTTAGAGAGGAGCCCAGGATTAGGATTCGCGGAGCAGTGGCCAGTCTCGGCATTGTAAGTTGATTCATTAAAGTTAATAATAAAGAAATGCTTTTCCGGTCCCACTATATGAGTTCTTCATAAGTTCAGTAAATATATGTTTGAATCTCTAACCCATTAGTCTGTACGTAAAATGCATGTGTAGTTTGTTGCTTGCTTTGTATGCAGGTCAGCCTTGGGAGGAGAGCTGCCAACAAGCGGTCAAGCATGAAGAAGGATCGACATCAACCATCCGGAACAAGGTATGTTGGTCTAACCATGTATTCAATGAAAAGAAATGGGGATTAGGTCTGGGGACGAAGGTAGAAAGTAGGTTTCTTTTGGTCATATTTGCATGCATAATATAACCCTATTTGCTAGTCCGTAGAGGGATTTCCCACCACAACACCAGCTCATCACCTTGTGGAAGCCCAATTGTGTTGTTGCAAAAGAAAGATGGGACTTGGCGACTCTGCATTGATTATCGGGCCCTAAATAAAATCACAGTCAGGAACCGGTACCCGATTCCTTGAATCGATGATCTCCTTGATCATCTAAAGGGGGCCTAATAATTCAGTTATATTGATCTGAATTCTAGCTACCATAAGGTCCCAATAGAACTAACAAATGTATGGAAAATTGCCTTCAAGTCAAAATAAGGTATTTTTGAATGGTTGGTCATGCCCTTTGGTTTGAAAAATGCCCCAACAAATTTCATGAGGACAATGGATGATATCTTGCGGCCTTTCACTAATTATTTTGTGGTGGTGTATCTAGATGACATCCTCATATACAAAAAGACTTGGGCAAAAAACTTGCAACATATTCAGTAGGTTCTACACACTCTGCGACAACACAAGCTATATGCCAACTTGGAAAAATGCTCCTTCAACATGGAGAAGGTCCAGTACCTAGGCTACATTGTTGATGTGCATGGTGTGCATGTTGATCTAGCCAAGATCCAAGTCATCCGTGATTGTCCAGCCCCAACCACATTCACTGACCTTTGGAGCTTCTTAGGCCTTGCCAATTTCTATCGAAGGTTCATGTTGAGATTCTCCCATATTGCATGGGCCCTTAGCCAAAAAACCATAGGTGGTAGTAAGGAAATTTTTTTGTGGGGCCTATCCCAACAGAAAGCGTTCGATGATCTGAAGCAACACTTGTGCTTCGCCCTAGTGATTTCCTTACTTGACCTGCAACAATCATTTGAGATCGACACAGATGCTTTAGACTATGTTGTGGGTGCAATCATCACTCAGCATGGCCACCTTCTGGCCTATCATAGTGAGACACTATCCTATGTCATTCATAAGTACCCTACTTATGACAAATAAATGTAATCCATTTTGATAGTCTGCCACCAATGGAGCCACTACATTCTCGGGAAGAAGACAATCATCTACACTGATCATATGCCACTGCAGTTCATGCAGACACAAGGAAAATTGCAGAATGTCCACCATCAGAACTAGTCCACATATTTGCAGCAGTTCCATGTCAACATCAAGAAAAAAATGGGAAATACCAATCGAGTCACATATTTCCTCAGCCGACCTCCAGTCGTGACACTCACCATAGTGTTCAATTCTTGCAGCCATGAGACCTCTAAATGGCCCCACCTCTATGAGACAAATCCTAACTTTTCCAACACCTACCAGATGTTGGACGCAACCATAGCTGTCACAAATTTCCATCTTTAGGATGGGTTGTAGTGCCATTTGGGCCATCTATGTGTTCCATCAAGTGAGCAAACAAACCTGATTTGGGAATCCCACTACAGCTAGGTGGCAGGACACTTCAGTGTGGAAAATATAGTGGCAGTGTTGCAACGACATTTCTGTTGGTCAAAACTTCGACAAGATGTAAACAAAGTATATATGGTCCTACACTTCCTGCGTTATTTCCAAAATGACCATTAAGAAACAAGGCATGTATACTCCTCTTCCTACTCGTGTCAGGCCCTGGGAATCCATTTCTATTGACTACATGTCAGGCCTTCCATCCACCAAGCGGGGAAATGAGTGTGTTTTTGTGGTTGTTGATTGCTTTTCCAAGATGGCGATTATGGCCACCTACAAGAAGAGAATCAAAACAGAGTCCACTGCAAAGCTCTTATTTGAACGAGTGTGGGTACACTTTGGGATCCCATAAACCATTATATTAGATAAGGATGGTCAGTTCCTCAACACATTCTGGTCGAGTCTCTGGTCACTGCTGGACACCAAGCTCACCAAGTCCATTGCCTTCCACCCCCAGAAGTATGGTCAAACCGAGGTCATCAATCGTATGATCATGAACATCCTACGCATGTACAATTCCAAGCACATCTGCACCTGGGATGAGACTCTTCCCAGGTGGGTACACTTTGGGATCCCATAAACCATTATCTCAAATCAGGACAGTCAATTCCTCTGCAAAGCTCTTCTTTGAACGAGTGTGGGTACACTTTGGGATCCCATAAACCATTATCTCAGATAAGAAAATTCGGTTCTTCAACACATTTTGGTCGAGCCTCTAGTCATTGCTGGACACCAAGCTCACCAAGTCCACTGCCTTCCACCCTCAAATGGATGGCCAAACCAAGGTCATCAATAGGATGATCATGCACATCCTACGCATGTACAATTCCAAGCACCCCCGCACCTGGGATGGGAGTCTTCCCTATGTTCAACACAACTACAAAAAATCCAAGCATAGCTCAACTGACCACAACCCCTTTCAAGTGGGGTTGGGATTTCATCCATTAGGTCCCATGGATGTTGCACTACCCCTTGCGGCCACGTAGGCAGACTCGTTGCATGCTCCAAATAGAGTAGACAAAGCCACCTAGTTCATTGAGCAGATCCACCACATTCGCCAACAGGTTCAGGATATTTTACAGAAGTACAATTCCAAGTACAAGTAGGGCCATGATCAACACTAGGTGCCACATCAGTTTCAGGTGGGAGACAAAGTTTGGTTTCACTTGTAGAAAGAAATCCTTACAGGGCCTCATCGAAAGCTTGGTCTAGTCGATTATGGACCATACACCATCACCAAGGTTGTGGGTGACAATGATTTTGAGCTAAACCTTCCCCCATTCCTTGGCTTGCACCCATTATTCAATGTGGACCTCCTTTGACCTTATTTTCCACCATTATTGGACACCTCAGAGATAACAGAACAATTGACACCAACATATCTCAACCTTGACTGCATTGAAAAAACATCCATTGATCAGATCATGGACACACAGGTCAAGGGCACTCTCCAGCAGAGGATCCATCTTTATCGAGTTGTCAAAGCACAAAAAATTTTGTACCAAGGCAAGTGGCTCACCCAGGGACAAATTTAGAAAATTTTTTCTCATATGACGGGGGCACTCAATGCAATGGATACCATTGCATCGTAAGGGGGGAGGATTTATCTAGGAGGATCTCGGTTGCCACCCACCTTGTCCAGCTGGCCCAAAATAGGTTTTTGGCAACTTACTATTTTTAGCATTTTTTTCGCTTCCTAAACTTACGGGTCTATTTTGAGGGCCTAACGACTTTTTTTCATGATCAGGCACCTCAATGAAAATTGAAGACTCTGATTGATTCCCCATAAATGAATCTCCTCATTAATACATTTCCAACGAGCTATCATGCACCCTAAACAGAGTTCATATGAAAAATTTACAACCTCGAGAAGTTGATGTACTAACTTACCCCAATGGGGCCCACATGATTTTTGACGCTTCATCTCCTAAGGTTATATTTTTGGATGTCTAGGGTTTTGGCATTCATGTTTATTGTAAAAATTCTTTCAGAGCCTCATTGTACTCATCTTCTTGCAAATGAGTGTAGCCGTCACAACTCTTCTTAGAGATAAGCTGCCACCATTCTAGCAAGCTTGTTTTTAGTCTGCATTTATAATTTTCATCATATTTTTATTTAATAGAAACTAGGTTTTACTGTGTATTTTTTATTGTTCACCGTGTTTTTGTGTTAATATTATAAATTTGTGGTTCCATTTTGTTCCGCTCATAAATCCAGATCATATAGGGACCATAGCAATTGGGTGTTAATTTATTTTCATTATTTTGTTGCTTGAGGGAAAAGTCTATTTTCATGGTTGTAGCATAAGAAATACCCAATCCCCTGCTTCAAAGTCCATTTTGTTGTAATGTTGATCTACTTGTTATTTCATCCTATTTTTTTCTATAGCCAAGTTGTCCTTTAATGGTTGGAGAATCTCTTCTTGGGGCTCTATGTGGTCCTCCACTACTTGAACCTTTACTTTTACACTCAAGGGTCATGTGATGGATGGAAGATCATAGCCACAAAGTTCCATAAATGGGGACAATTTTTATGAAGGATGGAAGGACGTGTTGTACCACTTACAAAGCAACAAAGATACCTTTCTAGACAATTATTCACAATTTTAGTTTCCCCATTGAATTGAGGATGGTAAGAAGAGATTTGAACCAATTGATTATCCAAACAAAAATTACCACTGAAATTTTATCTTAATCACTTGCAATAATCTTGGGGATTTCATGTAGCTTCTAAACTATTTCCATGAATGTTGCATCTACTATACTTTCTTTAAAAGGATGAGAAAGAGAGTAAAAATGGGCATACTCTTAGAGTCAAATTTTAATGCACCACTACCACAATGGCAATCTTTCCTTTAGACTTTGGTAGAACTATAATAAAATCCCTTGAAACCTCTTCCCAACTCTAACTAATTGGTATGGATAATGGTTGTAGAAGACATGGGGTATTGATTGTCTCTCCCTTATTTTGTTGGCAAACCAAACATTAACCTACAAACTTTAGAACATCAATTTTAAGACCTTCCTTTAAAAAATGCTTCTTCATTGTGTGGTATGTCTTTAAGAAACCTAAATTTCCTCCTATAGTGTTTGACACACAATTTAGATAAACATGAGTGTGTAATTATTAAATGATCTAATACGTTGATATATACATTGATGTGACCTTTGGATTCAACTTCCAAGGTCTCTTGGACTCCCTATGATTGTTACATGAACTTCACTGTTCATATTCCATGAATTTTGTAACCTTTATGGATTACGTTTCCAACATCCCCCCCTTAATTTGAAGGGGTGTATATGAGTCCAAGGTGAGAGATGATATCTGAAAGTGGGCAGCTGAAATTTGGAAGTGTACAGTGGTTGATGGCTTAATGTTCTCTCTGAATCTGGTGGTTATTGGATGACCACAAATCGAATGGCTAGCATAAGATTATGTATTCTACTAAATGATGATGGTGGTTTAAGGAAGACCAAAAACCAATATGGTGATTTAAGGATGGCCACAAACTATGTAGCCCTCCTCTAGGCTCAATGGTTCCCATAACATTTCCTAAGTTAGCTAGAATTGTCTTCTGCTAATTGGAAGTTCTCTCAAATGTTGGTTTAAAGATGACCATAAACTACGATGTAGAAGAAAATGAAAGTCGTATACTAAGTGGAGGTTTAATGAAAACCACAAACAATTGTCTAGCAACACTTGAAAGTATTCTACTAAATGGTGATTTAAGGAAAACCACAAACCAATCACTCTCACTTGTCACACTAGCTTGTTGGTGCTCAATTAATGGGACTTCGAAACTTGAAGCCTCATTTTAAATCATTGATGTTGCTCCTCCCTGTCAGGTACAAGATGAGAAGATGAAAATCCTTTAACTGCAAGTCAATACTCTATTGAAAATTCTTCGGTGTGACTGAGATATCTTATTGGCTATTGATGACCATCGCCAAGAAGCCATCCACCCACAGTGGTTCTTTATTCTTGTAGATTTCTTGTTGTAAGAACACTTTCTTGAAGGATGTTTGTGATTTCTGCAATGCTCACAAGGATGAAGATCGAAGCACTGATATTCAACATGGCTAACTCGTTGACAGTTTTGGCATATCAAAATCTTCTCTTGAATTGGAGCAAGTGAATGTGATCTTTCTTGAAGCAATCTAGCACTCTAAAATTTGATCAGTTTGGTGTAATCCGGATTATGAAAGGTTGCATCCTTTTCATATCCGATACCGGTTATCTTCTTGTTGTGCCCGATTTCTTCCCAGGGTCTAATGATTGGCTTGGAAAGAGGAAGTTGAATTGTACTTGAATCTAGAGTTGGCTCACTGAGTTGCTACTCGTCGCTGTTGATCTAAATTGGCATCATCATCTTCACCATTTTCAAAAATATGGTTCTGAAAAAGGACTAGTTCATAATGTTGTAGAAGATTATGTCGCTCAATTGCATCGTGAAGAAGACGAGTGTGAGTTTGCAGGTAGTGTTGCTTTGGATTGAAAAACTTTCAAGCATGTTACAACAAATTATAGAGTTGTTTTGTCCATGGTGACTGTATTGTCCAAACAAGAGAGAATTAGAATGTTCACTAACTCTAATAGTTCATCAACTCGAGCCATAGCTCACACCTCATAGGGAGAGGATTAGAATGTTCACTAACTCTAATAGTTCATCAACTCGAGCCATAGCTCACACCTCATTGAGTTTCTTGCAACTCCACCCTGACTTTACACTTTACAATCAAACTAAAAAATGCAAGCAACAAATGAAGGGTGTGGAATTCTTAAAAAAAAAAAATGCAGCTTAGAAAATATAAATAAACTTACAATGTAACAAATTTTCTCACAGGTTTTGAAGACCTCTCATTGCGATTTAAAGGAGAACCCTACAAAGAAGAAGATCTCCAATCAATGTTCAATAATCCAAAGGAGCCCAAATCACAATATGAAGCAGTGGAGAGCTTTGCAAATTATTCTACTCATTCGCTTGACCCAAATTTGTTGTTCCACGGTTTCCACATGAGATGAGTACCAGGACAATATATTCTCAAATAATAATCAATAGAAAATTATTGCTAACACATTTTGTCAAGTTAAAATTGCGTTCGATACAATGCCATGCAAAACAAGGCAATTAACCTTTTGTAAATAGACTAGCACAGCCGACTCGCGGCTGGAGCTGCCGTAGTGGCAATGCAAAGTTTTATATATATTAATTTTTTTTAATCAGTTAACCTGTCAATAAATGGTTAGAGAATTAATTTCTTAATTATATTAAGTAAATGTGAAAAAGTAAACAAGGTAAAAGAAGTATTCATAAATGCAAAGAAGTTATGAGCATTAAATTTCATCTATTAATTACAGAATATGACTAAGAATATGCCAGCATCTTCAATTATTAACCATAAAATTAAAATTTTAAATTAAAAAGTGATTAATTGTGTTCATTATCAATAGATATACAGCTTTCAACTTAATAAAAACACAAACAAAAATTAACTGGTAATTTTTATCCATTTGAAACACAGATGCTCTTTCTTTGCCAAACTCTCACATGATCACACTGCTCTTTGCCAAACTCACTTGAAGCAAGGAGATTTTGATATTCTGCTACCTCACTTTTGTTAAAGATTAAACCAAGGAGCTTATGCCAAATCTGGCACTCATCGTCCACAAAAGAAAAAATTCTTGCAAAGAGTTATTTTCCGAATCAGTGGGCCTGGACACAATAACTCTTGGTCCCTGCAATTCTTAAGGATTAGAATTGATGCTACTTTGGCAAGAACTCGAACTCGATGACGATGATGTTCCAGCCCAGAATGCACGTTGACATAGTTCACCATAGGTGTCTCATCTGCAACTTCAGATATCAAAGGATTCGATGTCGCCTCGTCTCCTTCACTTGCCTCGGCTCCTTCACTGTACTTCAAGATCACAAATGATTCCAACATCGCAGACTAAGAAGCAGCAGTCCTGGAATACTTGACTCTTGCGATGGAACGATTACAATCTGGTTTTGGTCCCGTAGGGTTTAGTTCGACAATTATTGTCGAAGATGGAGCTGTGGTAGCTCTGGTGTAATTCCTTGAGGCTCTTTTAGTTGCGGATAGGGAAGACAGAAGACGGTGAGCCCGATACCACAACCTGCAGCACTCTGCCAAAGTCGGGCGACCTTTTCGATGAGGTTAAGAGAACTGGACGAATTATGGCTACGGGAAATATACAAAATCTGGAAGAAGAATACGACGACGGAGTTTATGTAATCTCTGAACTTAGCACCGATCGTATGTATATCAGAATGGATGAACTGGGAATGCCCTCCACACGTCAATCATGTGCATATCTGCCTCATCGTATGTGCTAAGACTACTGCCAACTCCACAATCAATACCAATGGAGACGCCGAAAGGTTATGAGTTCGGTTCAAAATCTCTACATAACCCGCATCGTTCACAATGTGAAGCCGATTCTTGATCTTGCTGGGAGAAATGCTGATTCTATTTGAGAAATGATAATTCTGAGAGAAGGTATACGGACCCATGGGCGCGATATTTTCAGAGACGCAGGAATCCTGCAAAACTCCAAGAAGTTGTGAAGCTCGTCATCGATCCGTTTCCTTGGCATGACTGAATGATTGACTTGATTCTCCCTCCAGGTAATTTCATGTCGAACAGAGAAGATGGTTGTTCTGAATGTGAGTGTATACACTGTGAGTAAGGTCACTATAGAAGGTGAGCGTACCACCATGTAAAGTGTGAGGAAGTTTTGCAGGCGACGATCAACCAATCGACTGGCGTGATGCATGTTGAACAATACAAAAAATAGGGTTTCTCCTAGAAACAATGGCACATGTAAATATGAATTGGGTTTCATGTACCAATGGTGGAGCGTAAATTAGTGGAACGCGTGGTGCCAGGGAATGATACATCTACATAGAATGATACATCCATCGACCTGGAAGATCCAAATATGGAATCTGAGCAATGGTTACACCAACAAAGGGCAGGCTAGCAGGCTGGTAAAGGGGCATTTTCTACATTGGCAGACTGAGAAAACAGCGCACAGACTAAGGATGGCAGACTGGCAAGTGGAGGGGCTAGAGTAATCAGGCCCTAAGAACTATCGGATACCACTGTTCGACACAATTTAAATAAACATGAGTGAGCATTTATTAAATGATATGATACATTGATGTAATCTTTGGATTCAACTTCATAGTTCTCTTAGACTCCCTATGATGGTTACATGAACTTGACTCTTCATATTCTATGAATTTTGTAACCCTAACAGATTATGTTTCCGACATATGGGATAAGTGTGCAATTCCAAAAGACCCCCTCCCTTCTTGTGTCAGTGTTTGGGACTAAAATCTTTCTACCAACACCAAGAACACCATTAGAGGAGGAAGGGTTAGTTGAGGGATTGTTGAGTAGAGAAAGGAAAGACCTTCTAGTACACCTAAGGGACTAGTTAAAAGAAACATAATATAGTCATGGTGTTGTGTTTGGGATGAAAAAGGAAGGTTTCCAGATGACCAAGTTGGGGAAGTGGCTAGGTGATATGTCGAGGTATTGGTTTAGACATACAACTTGTCATGGAAAATCACAAGAGTTAGGATTATGGTATTCTTGAATCAGTGTAAAGATGCATTAAGTGAATGCGCATAAGTAGATTATGCAAATGTATAAGTTGTGATTATGCATCCATGAATATTGGCACTTAGGTTTGATTGCATTGTGTGAATGTTTTTTATGTTGGTAATGTATATATACGAAATGGCATTTCATTGTATTTAACATGTTGACAACAAAAAGAGATTGAATTGTTGGCATGTCATAATTTTGATATCATATAAGGGGTTGTTGTGGATGTTGAAATGAAAGGATTATATGCATGAATACTCATAGTCTATTTGGTTGAGTACAATTTTAGATTGTAGGTATAACTGTATTGGATATTGTCAGGACCCCACAAGAAGCTTGTTTATATATTGTGATCATTCACCTCTTGAGGGCATGAGGCACCACAACACCAAGAATACTTTATCTAGACTATGCGTCTTCACCTAGATCATACCCATACTCAGTTCTAGGCTACGAGGGAGTCACACTCCAACTCTGTGCAACTCACTTGTATACTTATACAATCTTGTTAACAAATTAACACTTAGTCATTTTAAACATGCATCCAAGACATGAGAAACCAAGAGAAAAGTTGTGAAACAAACAAGAGACATACACAAAAATAGTGTGGGTGACACAAATCGTGCCTAACACCCGGATAAGTCTTGTTATTGCAAAAAAATTATAACATGAACACTACCAACTTGATTTACAACTTGGGAAAAGTCACACGACTCACCTCACCTCACCAAGAGACTCATACAAAAATTTGTCACACCAAGACTCTATGTCATAACCACCTTCGCAACCCAAGTCTTTATCAACTTTCACAAGCAAAGTAAGGTGTGTCCCCTTGTTGCCATACGTCACCATCGTGCTCCTACTCGGACCCACATGTCTTCGTTTGCCCAACTGATTTCATGCCCATTTTGTTATCTTTCCCAACTCATCCCCAAGTCTACCCAAGGAGTGTGTGTGCTCGGTGGGTGTCATGAGAGACCTTACATCCTCCCCCACTCCAAGTTGTTGATTTCCTTGACAAAATCCATCGATCTCCGTTGTGTCTCTGCCCTATATCCATATCTCCTCATCACTCTACGACTGATGTCTCCTCAACTATTTTTGTCAAGGTAAACTCCCCTTAGGAAGTTACATGAGTTTACGAAGTGTCACACCTCACTAAATTACTATTGCTTTCATACTTCAGTATGTCTTCTCATGCTTTTGTGCATTGGATCCCCTTATGACTTTGGATGATTGGGTAGCTAGTCCAATTGTCGCACCTCTATCTCAAGAACTCGCATCTTCATATTCAAACACCCTTTTTTGTCCACAAAATTGTAACATCTGCAACTCATCCCAACAACCTTCACCAAGGCACCTCCTCAAGGCACCCCATATGCCTGACTACCTCCCACTGAGACAGTGAGCCAACGTGTTGCGCTCTAGTTTGAAGGTGAAAGGGGATGGCTGGTTGGGCCATCTCCCACATCTCCAATCTATCCCAATGATCATTGGAGAGTCACCAAACTTCTATGGTATATACATAAGTAGCGGTACAATTGAATCAATTCTACCTTCGCACTCCTCAATGAGTCGTTCTAACTCAGGGTCATATGACTATTCACCATATCCAAGTTCACTAGAGGAGGAAACATACTATTCCTTGGTTCTCCTCCACCAAGGTTGTTGCATGTCCCTCATGTCCTCTTGGTCCATGGATGGTCTCTACTCCTATTCAATGAAATTCTCTAGCATCCTCATCTTCATGACTTCCTCTGTTCTTCACTACAATTCATCAAAATTTAAATAGAAATCAGCCAAGCCATCCATTGTCTTAGCTAGATACCCAACTATGTCCTCAATATCGGTAGGCCTTTGTTCCATCGACATAAGTCTCATTTCATCTCTGCGTTACGTTTTCCAACCATCATCCCACATTTTCCAAGTTCACCCCCACAAGGTTGTCTACTCTGGTTGTTCGCAACAACCATCTGCAAGGAGGACATCCCTGTACCCCCTTCCTTCCTCCTTATGGTAGGAATAAAAGATGGAGTCTTCCCTAAGAAAATGGAAAACTATTCATGTGAGGAATAGGTGTTTCCTTTTATTTCCTCATGAACTCTTGTCCCAACACAACTTCGAAATCGTCCATAAGAAAAATGGTGAAACTCACCCTTTCACACCAGTCACCAAGTTTCAACAAGATATCCTTAGCTACGCTAATGACCCTCTCTACACCTAAATTTACTATCTTGAAGGTTGTCTGCGTTGGTTCATACTGGAGCTCAAGCCTCTCCACTGTATTCTTCCTCAAGAAGTTATGAGTCACCCCATTGTGCACCTTGGATATCACTAATTTCCAATTCCCATTGAGTTTGACCTGCACATAGCAAAGTTTTTTTGCATCTTTCTCTTGTCTCTCATTGGATTCGATTTCCATGACAATGTTCAATACCTACAAGACTCCAACATATGGGTTGTCTTCCTTCTCTAAAGAATTCAACTTATGTTTCAAGGGACAACTCTTCACATATTGTTCCTTGGCACAAATCCAACATGAAATCGGATTCTTATCTTTCTTTGCATCTATTTTCTTGGAATTATCCTCACTTCCCTTAGACGTCTTTGTTTTTCATTTGTCCTTATCCTTTCCATTCCCTTGTTGTTGCTTCTCTATAATGTTCCTGACTTGGCTAGTCTAGGGAACATTGCTAATGTGTGTGTAGGATCAAAGGTTACAGCATATAAATGATCATACAAATAATAAACGCGACAAAGAACTGAAAAGTTTGTATTATGATATCTCTGTGGATTACAAAATGGTCGAATGCGGTTGAATAAACTGACAACACTCGACTATATCAACATACAAAGAATCTTAGCCAGAATACAAATAAGCAACTAAAAGATAATACCTGGAATATGGGATCACTATGGAATCAATGAAGAATGATGGAAGATCTGGATGATCTTCCTGGTGACTAGGGTGTGTCTTTCAACACCAAAATCAGCCAACTAGTGTCTTCCTCCTAGAATACACTAAACTATCTCTCGTGAGATGCGCCTCTTCTCCTCAATGACAAGTCATGATTTGCATAATGATGAATTAGGTCGCTGACCCTTCCTTTATAGCTTTCCAAAACCCTAAATCATGCTGAAACCCTAATTCATTGTTGACTTCCAAAACCCTAAATCACTGTTGAAACCCTAATTCACTGTTGACTTCTATTTTTAGCTCATAATGACCTAAAAGTGCTTTTAACCCTTTTTAGCTCAATGTCACTTTCCGAATATAACACCTATGACTGGAGTGACCTCTAGTAACCCTGTTTACCCCTCCTTGGCCCTGGCTATAGTCTAACGGGGCAATTTAGACCAGTTAGCTTCCTCTCTGGAGCTCCTATTTGGAAAGGGGCATTATAGTCCTCCCTTCTCGAAATTGCTTGTCCTCAAGCAATACCAGTCTAGGGTGTTGCAACACCTGCTCGCTCTCCCAAGTAGCGTCCTCCACTGGAAGCCCTCTCCATCTGATCAAACACTCTCTGATGACCCTGCTCCTCAGTTTTTGCTCCTGGAACTCCAAAACCTCCTCCTGAACTAACTCCAACTATCCCTCCTCATCCAATGGGGGAAGCTCCTTGGATGTGCTAATGAATTGTCCCACTTCCTTTTTGAGGCAAGACATGTGGAATACATTATGAATCTTGCTCCCCTATGGAAGCTCTAGCTCGTAAGCAACCTCGCCTACTCGGTGCATGATCCTGTAAGGACCATAAAATTTGGGCTTGAGCTTCTCAGCCCCACTCTTCTTCAGAGATGATTGTCTCTAGGGTTGGAGTCTCAATAAAACCAAATCTCCAACCTCAAAGCTACGCTCTATCCTGTGCCTGTCCGCACTTATCTTTTGTCGGTTTTGCACCGTCTGAAGGTTCTCTTTCAACAACTTGAGAATCTCCTGACTCTCTATGATCCAATCCTTGGCCTTGGGAGCTCTGCTCTCCCCAAAGACAAATTCTACCAAAGTGGGAGCATCATATCCCTACAATGCTTGGAAGGGTGTCATACCAATGTACATGTGGAAGGTGGTGTTGTAGCAATGTTCTCCTAAATGTAACCACTTTACCCATGTTCTCTGTTGTCCTCCTACATAGTTCCTCAAATACCCTTCAACCCACTTGTTGACAATCTCGGTTTGCCCATCTATTTGAGGGTGATAGCTGGTGCTAGGTGTCAACTCTGTCCCCACCAATCGAAACAACTCTCTCCAAAATGTCCCTATGAACCGACTGTCCCTGTCACTGACGATGTTCTTCAGCAACCCATGAAGTCTGAAGACCTCCCTGAAGAAAATATTGGCTACCTGAACTGCGTTGTACTCTGTCAGTATGGCATAGAAGTGAGAAAACTTGGTCAATCTGTCAACCACTACATAGATACAGTCCTTACCCTAGACCTTGGGTAGACCTATGATGAAGTCCATAGATATACTCTACCATTTCTGCTTTGGAATGGGGAGTGGCTAAAGTAGCCCTGCTGGAAGAGCATGCTCTGACTTGTTCTTCTGGAAAGTCACACACTCACTGACATGTCTCATAACGTCCTGTTTGAGGCCCTTCCATGAGAACCTCTCTCTGATCTGTCTATAGGTTTTGAAAAAACCCTGATGGCATGTTATAGGTGAATCATGAACTGCGGTGAGGATCTTCGTCTTGAGACATGAATTTGGAACCAAGTAGACTCTATCCTTGTAAAATATGACATCATCAATGACCCTATACCAGTCATCCTGTATCTACCCATCCATCACCTCACAAGAGAACTTGTTCTTGGAATATTCCACTAACAAGTGGGATTTCCAATCTGCTGAAATCTCCATCAAAGAACATGCCACATGTCTCCTTGATAGTGAATCGACCACAATGTTCTTCTTCCCCTTGACATAATCTATGTCAAAGTCGAATTCCTGTACCTTCATCACCCATTTTTGTTGGCGCTCACTGAGGTCCTTCTACTCAAGGAAATACTTCAAGCTATTGGGATCGGTCTTGACCACGAATTTGATGCCCACCAAATATTGTTTGAACGTGTTCAAGGCATGCATGATTGCCAACATTTCCTTGTCATAAATGGAGTACAACCTCTCAGGTTGACTAAGCTTCCGGCTCTCAAATACAATGGGGTGTCCTCCCTACATCAAAACTGCATTGATCCCTTCGTCGGATGCGTCACACTCTAGTACAAATGGCAAGGTGAAGTCTGGTAGTGCCAACACTGGACAAGTGCCCATGACTTCCTTCATGTGATCAAAGGCTTCCTGTGATTTCTCGGTCCATATGAAGGCCCCATTCTTGGTAAGATCTGCTAGCGGTGCTTCACTATGAGAAAAACCCCGGATGAACCACCTGTAATAGCTGTGCAACCTGAAGAAGCTCCTCAATTCTTTCACGTTCCTGGGCATCGACCAATCTAGAATGGACCTGATATTCTCTTGGTGAACCTATACCCCCTTTGCATTGATGATGTGTCCTAAGTAAATCAACTCTGCCATATTGAACTCACACTTGGAATCTTTGGCATATAATGACCGTGCCTCCATGATGCTCAATACCTCATCCAGGTGCCTCATATGCTCTTGCCATGACCAACTATGGATCAAGATGTCCTTGAAGAAAACCAAGACTGATTTCCTTAACCGATCCCTGAATATATGGTTCATGCAAGACTGGAATGTAGCTGGTGCATTGGTTAGCCAAAATGGCATAACCAGGAACTCGAAGTGTCCAAAATGACATCGAAATGTCGTCTTCTCTATGTCCTGCTCTCGGATGTTGATATATGATATCCAGAGCATAGATCAATTTTTGAGAAGAAAACTGCCCCATGCAGTTCATCCATCAACTCGTCAATGCATGGGATAGGGTACCAGTTCTTGATGGTTTTCTTGTTCAAGGATCGGTAATCAATGCACATCCTCATTGTGCCATCCTTCTTCAGAACTAAGACAACTGAAGAAGAAAATGGGTTGTTTCTCGGTCTGATGTGTCCCATCACCAACAATTCCTTGATTTCCTTCTCTATCTCATCCTTGAACCTCCTAGGATGATGATAGGGGGGGTGATCATAGGTTTGGCCCCCTCCTCCAACTCAATGGTATGCTCAAACCCCCTATCAGGTGGTCTCCCTGGTGGAATTGCCTCAAAGACCTGTTGATGTTGTCCCAATAAATTCTTGATCTTTGTATGGTATTTGTGTCGACCTTCGGAATCCTTCTGAGTAGTGATCAAGCAGTCTGCGACATATGCTACCTCCCCATGTCTAAATATCCTCTCCATCCTCTTGGCTGAAACTATCCTGGGTGCTCCTGCCAACATACCTCTTAGAACAAACTTCTTCCCATCATGATCTATGAATCCCATTTCCAAGGTTTGGTAGTTGGTAGTGATTTTTCCCAAGGTAATCATCCACTGAACTCCTAACACCACATCTGTGTTCGATAGGTCAACCACATAAAATGTGTCTCTCATTGTGTAGTTGCCCAAATTCATCTCTAAGTTTGGAACTCTGTCTAGACACTCCACTGTGTGGCCATTTGCAACTGCAACATCAAACCCCTCAAACTCCTTTTTCTGAAGTGCCCGTCTTGATACTAGTGAAACGTTGATGAAGTTGTGGGTGGCCCCACCATCTATCAGGGCGATTTCCCGTTTCCCCTAAATAATCCCTCTAATACGGAGGGTATCATACCTGGGAACATCAGAAAGGGTCACTATGACACCTCTCTTTGTTGGTTTCCTCCTGTTAGCCTGTTCTGGCGGTTGTGGGACCACTAGAGGATGGGCTCTTGCTGGTGTTAGTGGTCGACGGGGAGGATGCTCCTCTGCTGGTGCTGACTCCTCCTCTGAACTAGTGGATCCATTGTCCTTCTCCTCCTCCTCATTGTCCACGTTGTCTGCTGATACTTCAATATAATGAATCTCTCCCTTGCCCATGCACCTGTGGCCTGGGACCTAAGGATCCTTGCAGCTAAAGAAAATCTTCTTCCTCATAAGCTCTTGCCTAGTCTCATCATCCAACTTCTCCTTGCCCTTCCATTCTCTCTAGAATGGCTTCCTGTCTCGATCCCTTTGGGGCACAAATGGTTTGGAGAAATTTTTATTCTTTGGCACTGAGTCTGCCAAATCTCGAGTGCGAAGGATGGCATCTTGCAAAGTGGGAGGCCTGTATGCCTTCACCCATCCTCTCAAAGGCTCTGTGACTCCTTCTGTGAATAGCATGATCATCCTGGGCTCTGATATATCTGTCACTATCGCGGCTACCTGCTGAAACTCCGTGATGAACGCCTTTGTTGTGCTAGTATGTCTCAACTGGGATAGATCCCTGAAGTGTATTTCGGGATCCTTCCTGTCAAACCTGTCCATGAGCCTATCTGTAAACTCCCTATAGGAGGTGATGCGACTGTGACCCAATGTCACCAGTCCATGATACCACCACTTGTGTGCCTCACCCTCCAAGTGTAAGGTCGTGAAACTGATGGCCTCTGTCTGGATCACCTGGTTGAGCTTGTAATACATGTCTAGCTTCTGTACCCAAGCTCTGGCGGTGTATTTGGATGATCTGTCGAAAGAAGGGATGGTGAGTTTCCCAACTTTCCAGATGAAATCGAGCTTATGCCCCTGCTGCTATTGTGGTCCTCCCCTCTGCGACTCTCTGGGGCAGTTCCTGAGTCCGAGTCCACAGTACTCGACTAAGGTCATGTTCTGATGGAAGTCACAACCCAATGCTGTGTACTCCCTCCTATACTCTGCAATGTCGTCGACATGAGTGGGTGGCCTCTGTGCTATCGGTGGAAGTGCTGCTACCGGGGGTGCCCTCTGGAAACTGGGAAACAAGGGTCTTGGAATCCTACTCGCATAGGTGTATGTGTGAGAGGGTGAATGGGGTCTACTGCCTTCTCCCGAGTTCCCCTGTGTTGCATGCGGGACTTGTGTATCTGGGGTGCCCACTCTAGCCAATCTATCAACCACCTGTGCCAAGGACTACGACATGGTCCATTGACTAGCTAACATATCGTTGATGACCTGCATGAAAGATGCCTCTGGATCTACGGGGGCCTTTCCATTGCCCTATGGTCGCTCATATCTATCTCCTAGCATCCTCTTTGCCTCACGCTCTACCCTTCTCTCTGCTTCTCTGTGTGCCTCTTCCTCTTCCTTTGAGCTAGGAGGAAAAGGGGGAAAATCAGGCCTATGCCTTCTTTCCTGATGCCTGTTGTAAGTGACATATTCATCACCTACATGTTCACGACCCTCTGGGTCTTTTGTTGCACTCATTGTCTTTAGTCACAGGCTGGCAGGACTAAAGCTCTGATACCACTGTAATGTTCCTGACTTGGCTAGTCTAGGGAATGCTGCTAATGTGTGTGTAGGATCAAAGGTTTACAACATATAAATGATCATACAAATAATAAACGTGACAAAGGACTGCAAAGTTTGTATTATGATATCTCTGTGGATAACAAAATGGTCGAATGCAGCTGAATAAACTGACAATACTCGACTAGATCAATAGACAAAGGATCTTAGCTGGAATACAAATGAGCAACTAAAAGATAATACCTGGAATATGGGAGCACTGTTGAATCAATGAAGAATGATGGAAGACCTGGATGATCTTCCCGATGACTAGGGTGTGTCTTTCAACACTGAAATCAGCCAACTGGTGTCTTCCTCATGGAATACACTAAACTATCTCTCCTGAGATGCACCTCTTCTCCTCAATGACAAGTCATAATCTGCATAATGATGAATTAGGTCACCGACCCTTCCTTTATAGCTTTCCAAAACCCTAAATCATGCTGAAACCCTAATTCACTGTTGACTTCCAAAACCCTAAATCACTGCTGAAACCCTAATTCACTGTTGATTTCTATTTTTAGCTCATAATGACCTAAAAATACTTTTAACCCTTTTTATCTCAATGTAACTTTCTGAATATAACACCTGTGACTGGAGTGACCTCTAGTAACCCTGTTTACCCCTCTTTGGCCCTGGCTATAGTCTAACGGGTCGGTTTAGACCATTAAGCCTCCTCTATGGAGCTCCTATTTGGAAAGGGACATCACATTCTCACCTTGGGTGTCTTCACTATTCCTAGGACCTTTCATGGGTTCACCCCTAAAGTGGAACAATTTTTCTATTGTGGTGATGGTTGCTACAAGATTCTGCACATTTTGTCATCACAACTCACTCCGCGCCTATGGCTACAAACCATTCATGAAGTGGAAATTTTTTTCTTCTTTCGACATGTCCTTGATCTCCAATATGAGCCCTATGAACTCCTTGATGTAGGCTTGGATCTTACCAGTGTGCTTGAGAGCCAACAACTGATTTCTTGTGATCTATGCTTGGTTTCTCAGACCAAATTGTGCCTTCAAAGATGCCTTCTCTCTACCCAGTTTTTTTATCTTCTCAATGATTATCCCAGTTGCTAATTCCCCCACTTGGTTTCTCTACCATAGCATAGCAATCCCCATCAAGAACATCATTGCAATGTTCATCTTGGCTTCAGCCGAACATCCTTTCAACTAATCCAAATACTGCTCAATGTCCCAATAGAGTTTTCCAATAAACTTAACGTTGTAAGTACCACTCTATGGCTTGGGTTCCTTTATCTTTGTCCTCATCAGCATGACAACATATCTCTTTTCATAGCCAAATCTCGTTTCAACAATGTGATGGTGTCATATTGGTCCTTCAAATTTTGTGTGACTAATGCAAGTGAATCCTTCGTTGCCTTGAGTCTATCATGAATTTTGTTTGTCAAGGTGTCGGTAATCAAGTTCATGGTTTCCTAGCACTCCTAGGTGGCTTCATTAAACCCATGCTTCATCCTTCCTAATTCAATATCCATGTGTTCAAACTTCTCACCATGTTGACATGTTGTATCTGTCATTTCTCAACAATCTTCTCCAAGATAAAAAGTCGATCCTTCATTTTGTTGGTCTTAGGATCCCTCTTGGTGTCACTGCCATCTACATGTGACCCAACTATGGAAGGCCCTCCAATTATCTTCACTCTACTTGCAAAGGGTTCGTCCAAGGCACCCAAGAATTTGTCTCAAGTCTTCTTCAAAATTATGTGATTAACTCTGCGATAAGTTCTGTGAAGAACTATGCAATTACCTTTGTGATCAGGTCTGTGATAAGTCCTGCATTCGTCTGCCTTTCTCGAGTGTACAGTTCACCCTAATAACTTTTCACCTTGTCTCCTAAAGGGGTACACACAGTTCTATCGACAAGTCACAACTTTTTCTGCAACTTGACCCTTCACTTTTGTCACAAACCAAATCATGAAGTCTGCATTTAGGTTGTCTCTGCAATGGGTCAATCCACCTGATCAAACCCTCACTATTCTTGTTCCCAAACTGTATTCTCAACAAGTGCACCCCACCACAATTGTTCTGGATGTAGTAGTGGTGAAGAGCACCAAAATATTTTCAAAGTTTTCTTTGATACCACCTGTAACAACCTCACAAAATGCATGTTCATATCTTGTGATCCTCCACCTCCATAGGGCATGTGGCACCGCAATGGTTCTTACTTGGTTGCTTGGAAACACGAATAATACTTCATCTGGACTATGCCTCTTCACCTAGAGCACACCCAAACTCCATTCTAGGCTATGTGGGAGTCACACTCCAACTTTGTGCAACTCACTTATATACTTAGACAATATTGTGAACAACTTGACACTTAGTCATTTTAAGCATACATCCAAGAACATGAGAAACCACGATAATAGTTGTGAAACAAAAATGATACATAACATAAATAGTGTGGGTGGAGCAAACCGTGAGTAACACCCAACTAAGTCTTGTTATTGCAAAAAAATTACAATATGAGCACTATAGACTCGGTTTACAACTCGGGGACAGCCACAAAACTCACCTCACCTCACCAAGACACTCACACACAAATTCATCACACAAAGATTCTTTTTCATAACCACCTTTGTAAGCTCCTTTGATGCTCCCCAAATTTGCACCCAATGACATACCTATTGTCCCTTGTCTCACAAACTTCACCAAGTTAACATAGACTTTGGTTCTACCTCACACATGTCTGAATAAGACCCTTCTTTTAGACTTCCCACAAAATCTCCTAGTGCGTTCCACGCTTGGCTACGTTTTTTCCATCTTCGAAACTCTACCTCGGTTCTGCCTTACCTCAGAAACTTGCTTAAGAATTTCGTTCTTGTTATTTCTCTTCCTCAAATATTCTTGCCTTCCTTGGTTGTGCACCCTTCTTCTCTTATAAGGACTCCAAAGGTCATCAATGTGAATCGTCACGTCCTTTGGGTGTGTCGCGTCCCTTTGTGAGCCATCATGCCAAAACAAATCGTTGGATCCCTTTGTGGACCCAGTGCGCCCAAACACACTTGTACTCCCATCAACCATCATTTCTTCAGGATCAGTGTGCCTCATCCTTCGATGCACACACCTTTCCTTGTGTTGATAAACGTGACTCTTTGTGGGTGTGCCAATGGGTTCATCAAACCTCTCCAACATTCCCATGTTGCCATGGGCAGGCAGGTCCACTCCTTCGGTGTGTGCCCAATTCGCCCAGTGGTTTCCTAAACAAAACCCAAGTCTCCATCAACATTCACAAGGAAAGTAAGGTGTATGCACCCTTGGTTTTGTACGTCAACATCATGCACCCAAGGTGCTCCTGCTCATACCCACATGTCCTCTTTCTCCCAACCGATCACATGACCCTTGTGGTCTCTTGCTCGACTCATCCCAAAGTCTACCCAATTAGTGTGGGTGCTTGTTGGGTGCCACGAGAGACCTTACATATATGGAAATGCGTGAAAACCATAATAAATATTGGTTGCTATGACATGTAGGGGCCAAACACTATGAGAAGGATCTCATAGTTGTGAATTCTATTTATGTCTTAAACATATTTATAATTTTCTGATGACATCTCATGGTAATTATATGTGTATGATATAGGTAAGATGAGAGATTTATCTAGTCCGAATAGATGATGGTTGTTGAAACTGTAAAACATAGGGAGGATTCTATTATGATGAATTTAGAACCCTATGATATTCCTCAATTGCCTTAATCTATTGTTATTTAGGGGTTTATAGTAGGACGCCTTAGTAGTAAGGCTCTATAAGTTGCACTCTCGTTGCATGACAATGATCCTTAAACTACCATGGATATTCCACTAGAACAGTTTATCAAAACATATCTTGCAATACTTTGAAATCTTAGATCATGAAAATTGTTTCCTTAGATCCCAAATTTATTATCACTAACTTATTTCTCAAACTTATGAAAATAATTGAAATACGAAAATGAAAGAAGTTGCAAAAGAACACACCATCCACATAATTGAACATGATATGTATCATGGGAAACTAATACGAGAGAAAACCTAGCTAGAAGGTGAAGCCTATGCTCTACCATCTTTTCTTCAATTATGAAATGCAAGTACAAAGAAATGGGCACTCATTATGGAGTTTCCTTTGAAACTGTGGATTGAACGACTGCTATAGAATCTCTTACCTCCTATATTATGCTCTCAAAATACCTCTCCTAGATGCTCTTCTTGACTATGGAACAAGTACAATGCTAAAGAATGAAACCCTTTCTACTCCTAGTGGCTCGATATTTAACATAGCCTGATAGTTGTCTACGGTTAGGTTCTCAATATTCTCAACCCTCAATTAGTGATAGGGTTTTGGACCTTCTAGAATCTTCTTTAAATTCCACACATGGCTATCGCCACATGTGTGAGTAATTTAGGTTGGTGTGGAACCACCCGTACCATGGTGGCCAATAAGGTAGGTCGAATTGTGAGAGGCATAACTTCTACATACGAAATCCGATTAAGGTAATTTTGCATTGTTGGAAAGGTTTTTGTGTGTATAAAAATGTCAAGGGGATGGGAGATATGCTTACAAATTTTTACCCCAAAAAATGTCGTTTGATGCATCAAAATGGCTCAGGAAGTTTTTAGACCCCAAATTTCCAAATTGGGAAATGCCACTAAAATGGTCCCTACATGTCAATTCCTCTAATTTTTCCACCCAAAAAGTACAAATATAGACGAAAAAGTATATGATGATCCAATCTAGATCATACCTCTCCTATTTGGGAGGCTTTTGGTCCCCAATTATTTTACTGAATGAGGTGAGGAAATTTTTCCTCTACCTTTTCCCTAGAGTACCATTTTTCCTTACTTGGAAGTTGTCCTTTCAACCCATTCTACCAAAGTTCATGATGTCCCTATCTAGTATTTCTAGGATTCTTCTGCAAAATTGTATATTCTTCCAACTCCCTGATCTTTTGGTGCTAGGTCCTTTATGGTAGGTAGGACCTGCTCCTCAATTTTTGATCCAACATGGAAGGCTCATAGAGTTTCAAATTATCCACATTCACTATTGAGTAAATGAACATGTATGGGGTAGACTGAATATATAGGCATTATCACCTACCTTCTCCATAATACTTCAAAAGGACCATACTACAAATCATTGATCTTCTTATCATGGCCATGTATTCTTTCCTTGTTCATTTGTAACAAAATTTTGTCTCCTACTTTGAATGATTTCTCTATTTTGTGCCGATCATGTGAGACCTTGTACCTTTCCTGTGACTTCCTCAACGTTTCATGTACTTGCAAATGGATATACCTAATATTTTCAACAAACTTCTCTACTTTCAATGCTTCTCATGTGATATCTTCCCTCACTCCTCCCTATTGTCCATAGACAACATCCAAGGACGAAGGTAGAAAATATCCAAAGCAAGTTTCAAAACGGGACTTACCAATATAAGTATGGACTACTCTATTATAAGAGTGTTGAACATAGATTAGATTTTCATGGCAGGTATTCAGATGCTTCTAATTGTAACCCATCAAAATTTGAATCAAATTCCTATTGACTACTTATGTCTACCCATCTATATCTAGATGGAACACTATATATCTCTTCAAATTAGTGGCCATCTTCTTTCAAAGTGTAGTCCAAAAGGAACTAAGAAATATGGTATCCTTGTCTGAGGTGATGCTCCTTGGTATCCCAAAGTGCACCCAGACCTGTTCAAAGAACATATTTTCTACTTCTTTTCCTTTAATGGTGATTTTACAAGGCGTGAGAATTCACATCTTGTTGAACTTGTCAACTACCACAAAATAATAGTCATGTCCCTTCTTGTTTGTTGGAAATCCACCCACAAAATCCATGGAAATTATTTCCCAAGGTCGAGAGGGTACAAGTAAGGGATGGTATAAGCCTTGGTTTCTATTAATGGGATTCCCAATACAACAAAAATGCATCTGTTGATATATCGAGCTACATCTCTTACATTTTTGGCCAATACACATACCTTTGTAAGTTGAAAAATTTCTTTTGTAATGCTTCATTCCAATCAATCATGATGGAGGATGACTCAATAGCCTATATGAATCTCATAGGCTATAGTCAACAAGGGAAAGGGAGTCAAGGAGGTTTTTTTGGTGTCACTAGAATGATAAATCCTAAAGTGATATTAAATAAAATAAATAATTATATTTAAATGAAATTGGAGGGAAAATAAAGTGAGGGTTTGATTTGGTCAAAAAGGGGAAAGATCTATAAGGCCCGAAGGAAGGATAAATAGAGGGGTAACCCTTATTTTTGGAAATATGATTTGATTTCTCATTTTGGAGTGGTCTTGGAGACGCTATTTTTTTAGGGTTTAGAAAAACCCTTCCACTATTGCAATCTAGTTTTGGTGGTGCAATACCCACCCTAGATAGACAAGAGGGGGAGTCCATCTAGGACTACCATTGGAGATTCACTTGGGAGTTTTCATTTGGTTGAAGAGATACCGAGGTACGCAGAAGGTTTACGGATATTTCTAGATGAGGTCAAGCCCAAATTTTTACAGTTTTCAAGGTATTTTCATAGAAATCAGGGTTTAGGGAATCCTCGCGGGTTGAGTATAGGGCACCCCGCGAGGATCTACTAGACGTCTAGTAGATGTTTCACGAGGAACTTTGTGATCGGGGTTGCAACATGCCAATTAGATTGGGTTCATAGGGTTACAAGAGGGCCGCTAGCAGAGCGAACACTACTAGAGCATAGCGTTGCAAGGAGAATCATACATTGGCATCATTCCAAGTTTTCTTGTGTTGTTTCTATTAGTAGATTTGTGCAACTTCCTTGTAGCCATGATACTTGGGTGTTCAGTATTATTTTGCAGTTGTTATTGCAGCCATTAGATATCATTTTATTGTTGTAATTGGGGTTTCCATCCATAATAATATGCCATGATTATCTGCTCTATTTTCTGTGTAATGGATGCATGTAATGTGTTTAACAATATTCCTATATGAGAAAATTGTTTGTAAGGGGTTAACAACATCAATAATACCAAGTGTTTGACATATTTACACAAGGTGAATTAACACTTTTTTATAGAAACATAATATACCCACATAACTTAGCTGAGGAAATTATAGTAGTATTAGAGATGGTGAACTTTCCAGCCTGTTATTTCTTGAGGTAATGATTCCAAGGAAGACTAGAGGATGAGGGAAAAAACCCACCCCAAGATCAGAGTTAGAAGAATTATAAGTAGAGGGAGTTATGGGGGATCATCCCGAAGATAGGACCATATCGTTGTTGGAAACAATAGCTAATGGACATTAATAATTAACACAAGTCCTGAAACAAGTCTTTTCCAGAAATCAAGAAAACTAAAACCAGGGAGGTACCAATGGGAACCATGCAAAGGCAAGCCATAGAGGTGGTAGGAATCCTGAAGGGATTAATACTTATGCGTCAACACAGAGTGTATTCCAGGAAGGTAACAAAACTTTACCCAGACCCCTATTGCCTCCATCCCTTATGGAGCAGCCTATAGGAGAACCAGAACAACATGGGGAAAATGAAATGAATTCCTACTTTGGGGAGTATCAATTGTTGGAAGAAGGATCCTAGGAAGCCATGTATTACAATGACTACTGCAACCTCGGGATGAGGAACAAACCCATGATGCACTAGAATCAACATAATTTCGATCTTCTTCACAAATTGGGGAAGATGACTATCCCATATTTGTATGAATCTAACAAGTGCATAGCCCGAGCATGGGTACACAATTTGGAAACTTATTTTCATCTTAACCTAATGACATAGGAAGAGGTGATCAATTTTTCCACCCTACATTTGGATGGAGAGGCTCATGAGTGGTGGTACCATGGGCTATTAACATTGGGACATTCCAACATCACATCAGATGAGGATTTCACCCAAAGTATAATGGACAGGTTTGATATGAAGGACCCTAAGGTGCAATTTAGAAATTCGACATAGTTGAGGAAATCAAGTACACCAAAGGCCTATGTTACAGAATTCCATTGAATGGCAGTCATGGTGACTGATGTTTCTGAGCATAGAATGGTGATTCTATTCACGGAGGCCTTGGATGAATCCTTAAGAGGTTGGGTAAAGGATTCCATGCCAAACAAACTACAAGAAGCTATCATGAAGACCCGGGATATGGAAGACACAGTCCCAAGAAGACATTGAAAAAAACATTTATTCCATAGAAGGGTCAGGTGTGAAAACCTCCCCAGAAGACATGGGAAGGGAAGGATAGGTTGGATGAGGAAAATTAGAGATAACTAAGGAGGAAGAAGCTTTGATACAATTGCAAGTAACCATGGGAACAAGGCCATCGATGTATGGGAAAAGGTAAAGTCTATTATATTGAGGTAGTTTCCGATGAGGAGGGTGACGATGATAATGAGGACATTGGATAGGACAGTGGTGAGCCATCACATGCTATAGAGAAGGCACCATTGTAGGATATCCGCAAGGGAGTGACCATTTCTACATTTTCAGGAGTCCCTAAATATTACACCTTTAGGGTCAGAGGCATCATGCAGGGGTATAGGGTTACAACATTGGTTGATGGTGGATCCACCCACAACTTCATTGATGCTACACTTGTCACCAGAAGAAAAATCCCTATAGAATATTTTGAGGGATTCAATGTGGTAGTAGCATATGGGTACAACATGATGTGTACTCAGAGGATCAAGGTATTGGAAGTAACATTGGGAAACTATACATTGACCAATGAGTTTTATGTCATGGATTTAGAAGGTACTCATGTGGTGCTAGGATTTCAGTGGTTGTACTCATTGGAAGATATCCACATGAATTATTGAAACATGAGGATGGATTTATAGGACAAGGGTGGATAATGAGTCATCCTAAGAGGTATCTCGATAGGTTCCCCCAGGATCATGTCTAACCAATGCATGGAGGCCCTTTTAGACACGGGGACGTGGATTATGCAACAAAGTGATTGATCACCATGAAGAAGCCATCACAAGATCACCAACATTACCCTGTGGACATCCAAGCAATTCTTGGAAAGCATGAAAGAGTGTTTGAACCATTGCCAACAGGAAGACCACCTGAAAAAGGATTTGAACATGTCATTGAGATAGAAGAGGGGTTGAAGCCCATTATCACCACACCCTACAAGCATCTGAAGAGGTTCAAGGACGAAATACAAAATGCCATAAAGGAGTTGTTGGAGATGGGAAATATCAAGCCTAGTTCTAGTCCCTTCGCTTCTTCAGTTGTACTAGTGAAGAAGAAGGATGGCACTATGAGGATGTGCATAGACGACAAGGCACTGAACAAGAAGACCATAAAAAATCGATACCCAATACCCAGAATTGATGATCTTATAGATGAACTGCATGGGGTAGTGTACTTGTCAAAATTTGATATGCGATCAGGATATCACTAGATTTGGGTCAGAGAGGAGGATATCCATAAAACAACATTCAAGTTTCGTTATGGGCACTATGAGTTCCTAGTCATGCTCTTTGGGTTGACTAATATGTCAATTACCTTTCATTCATGCATGAACCATATCTTCAAAAAATAGTTGAGAAAACTCTTACAGGTGTTCTTTGATGATATTTTGATATACAACATGACGTGGAAGGAACATTTGAAGCACGTGGATGAGATTCTCACCATTATGGAGGAGAAGTCACTTTTTTCCAAGGAGGCAAAATCTGAGTTTAGGTTGACAAAGATCCTCTATCTAGGGAACGTGATTGGTGTTGAGGGAGTAAAGGTACATCAAGAGAAGATCCAGACAATATTATATTGTCCCACCCCCATATCACTCACAGATCTATGAGGATTCTTCAGGATATGTAGTTATTATAGGAACTTTGTGATAGGACTTTCATAATTGACTGCACCATTAATGGACCTCACCAATAAGGGAGCATTCTGTTGGTCAGAGGAGGCACATGTAGAATTCAACAGAATGAAGAGGGTGATGAGCACTTTCCTAGTATTAGCACTCCCATATCTTATGCAACATTTTGTCCTAGAGTGTGACACATCCGGTGACGAGATAGGAGCAGTACTGATGTAGAATCAACACCCAATAACTTCCGAGAGAAGAAAGCTAAAAGAGCCATATAATCTCTATCTTATATATGATAAGGAGGTGTTTTCCATCATGCATGCATTGGCCAATTTCATACAATAATTGGTAGGAGGATTCTTTGTGGTTAGGACTGACTACAATAGCTTGAGATATTTCTTGGAGGAATGATATCTGAACGAGAGATAGCAGAAATGGGTGAGTAAGGTGCATGCATGTGTTTTTGACTTCGAGTATGTAAAGAGGAAGAAGAGCATAGTCGTTGATGCCTTATCCAAGAGACCTATAGCCTTCTCCATGATAAAGATCTCAAGAGACTGGAAGTCCATTCTCTTGGTGGAATACTCTAAGAACACCTTTGCCTGTGAGTTGATGGAGAGAAATATTCAAGCTTTTAGGTACAAGGTAGTGGATGACATCATCTACTACAAGGACATAATCTACTTTGTCCCTGAATCAAAACTCAAGGACAAACTTTTGTGGGCACTACATGATGCCCCAGTAGTAGGGAACCAAGGGTATTTTAAGACCTACAAGAAGGTGAGGGAGATATTCTCCTTGAAGGGTCTCACGGAGGATGTACTTCATCATGTGAGGGAGTGCATGACTTTCCAACAAAAAAATTCATAGTTTACACATCCTAAGAGACTGCTTCAACCATTGTCGATTTTGGAGCAGAAGTGGGAAATCATTTCCATGGACTTCATCACACGATTTCCAAAGGTGCAAGGTAGGGAATGTATCTACATGGTAGTGGACAGTCCGACTAAATATGCACACTTATTTTCCATTCCTTTAGAGTACAACACATCTTAGGTAGCATATATATTCTTCAGGGAGGTGTTCAGACTCCATGGTCTTCTGAGGAACATAGTCAGTGACCGGGATAACAAGTTTCTCAGCGCATTTTGGCAAGATATGTTCAGGTTATTTGGGACAGATTTGACACCTAGCACTAGCTACCATCCCTAAACAGATGTGAAGATTGAGATTGAGGGGTACCCGAGGAACTATGTGTCTAGGAAGTAGCGGGCATGGATAAAGTGGTTTCATCTCAGGAAGCATTGTTAAAATACCACTTTCACATGTCCATTGGGATGATCCCATTCAGGGAATTGTATGGCTATGATGCTCCATCTTTTGTGGATTTGAAATTTGGAGAGAGCAGAGCTCCGAAGGACAAAGACATCTTGAGAGTCTTGAAGGAGAATTTGAAGGCCACTTAGAATCAACCGGATATGTATGCATATAGGCATAGGGTAGAACGTAGCTTTGATGTTGGGGACCTATTATTTCTTAGTTTGCATCATTACAGATAGTCATCCATGAAGAAGAGTGGTGCAGAGAATCCGAAGCCACAATTTTATGGACCCTACAGAGTGATCAAGAGATTTGGGAAAGTATCATATGATCTAGAGCTATTAGAGGGTAGTAGGATCCACAACACCTTCCATGTATCTTTCCTCAAGAAGTAATTGGGATAGTAGGTCACCGCTTCAACAGATCTTCCTCCACTATATGAGGAAGGGAAGTTGGTTCTAGATCCCGGTAGGATTTTTTATTTCAGGGAATGAAGGCTGAGGAGAAAATTCATTCAAGAGTACTTGGTTGTATGGAGGCAATTATCCTTGGAAGATTCTACTTGGGAAGGAGAGAAGATATTACAACACCCTGATTTGGAATTGCTTGAGGACAAGCAATCTTAGGAAGGGAGGATTGCAATTTCCCCTTCCAATTGATCATGACGGAGGATGACTCAATATTCTATACGACTCCCATAGGATATAGTCAATAAGGGAAATGGATTCAAGGAGGTTTATTTGGTGTCACTAGAATGATAAATCCTAAAGTGACATAAAATAAAATAAATAATTATATTTAAATTAAATTGGAGGGAAAATAAAGTGAGGGTTTGATTTGGTAAAAAAGGGGAAAGATTTAGAAGGCCCGAAGGAAGGATAAATAGAGAGGTAACCCTTCTCTTTGGAATTATTATTTGATTTTTCATTTTGGAGTGCTCTTGAAGCCATTGTTTCGTTAGGGTTTATCAAAACCCTTCCACTACTGTAGTCTAGTTTTGGTGGTGCAATACCCACCCTAGCTTTACAAGAGGGGGAGTTTGTCTAGGACTACCATTGGAGCTTCACTTGGTAGTTTTCCTTCAGTTTAAGAGATACCTAGGTACGCATGAGGTTTACAAAAATTTATGTGCAAGCCTGAGTCCATAAATTTGTAGGTATGAGGAGGGTTTCAGAGAAATTAGGGTTTAGGCAACCCTGCAGGTTAAGTATGAGGCATCCCACGAGGCTCCGCTAGACTTCTAGCAGTTATTCCATGAGGACCTCTATGATTTGGGTTGTAGAAGGCTGATTGGATCAGGTTCATAGGGATATAGGAGGGTCTCTAGCAAAGTGGACACTAGTGGAGAAGAGAATTGCAGGGAGCATCATACATTAACATCATTCCAGGTTTTCTTGTATTGTTTATGTTAGTAGATTTGTGCAGTTTCCTTGCAACTATTAGATTTGTATGTTAACGAGTATCATACAACTGTTATTACAACCATTAGATATCATTTTATTGTTGTAATTGGGGTTTCCATTCATAATAAGATGCCATGGTTATTTTCTCTATTTTTTGTGTAATGGATGTGTGTAACATGTTTGAAAATATTCCTATATGAGAAAATTGTTTTTAAGGGGTTAACAACAACATTAATACCAAGTGTTTGACATATTTACACAGAGAATTAAATTTTTTTGGATAGAAACATAATATACCTACATAACCTAGTTTAGGACATTACATCTTCCCAATACCAAAATTTCCTGCAACCTTGGAAGTATGGGCCTCTCTAACACACTACAATCTTTCACCTTTAGGAAGACAAAGATTGTCTAGGTTGTAGAGAAACCCATTCTGGAGATGATAGTCATCCTTATTGTCACCTTCCTCTATATGAATTTGTTCCTATAGTTGTTGAAACACCTCTTGAAAGTCCTCATCTTCTGTGTATGCCTATTTGTGCATAAGAGTTCCCAAAGATGTAATCTCAGATGTGGGTGGCCTCAAAAGCATGTCTGTCAACTTCTTGTTGATGCCCTTCTTATATTTAATGGCTAGATGAAATTTTTGCAAAAATCCCATCCACTTATAATGTCTGGTTTGTTGAAGCTTACTCTAGGATTTCAAATACTATAGTGGTTGAAGATCGATGTGGATAATGGCTTCCTTTCCCATTAGATAGTGCTTCCACTTCTTAACATCTTAAACTAGGGCATAGAGTTCCTTATCATAGGTAGGGTAGTTTAGGAACCCCCCATGAAACATTTCATAATTCTACCAAAGTATCTTAGCTCCTTACATAAAAAATACTCCCATAGCACACCCCCTTGCATCTATATCCACTTCAAAGGGATTCTGCAAGTTAGGCAATGTGAGAGTTGGTGCTTGATTGATATTTCATTTTATCTCTTCCAAATCTTTCTACTAATTCTTTCTTGACTGGAAACTCTTACCACTGGACATTATGGCATGGAGTGGTGCAACTACCACTAAAAAGGATGCTATGAACTTAAACATGCACTGTTTCACCCCAATGAAGCTTCTAAATTCAGTGACATTAGTTGGAATTGGTCACTTCATGATGGCCTCCATGTTTGAGAAATCTATATTGAGTTCCCCTCCACCAACCATGTATCCCAAATACACCAATGAATGTTGAGAAAACTCACATTTCTTTAGGTTTTCCAGCAACTGATTCTTTTTCAAAGTATCTAATACTTGCATGGCATGTGATGTGTTCTCCTCCCATGTACTATTATAAACTAATATGCCATCCAAATACACTATTACAAATTAATCTAAATACAAAATCAATACATCATTCATTAATTACATAAATGTAGCTAGTGCATTACATAAAACAAAATGAATGACCAACCATTCATACATACCTTTCCTTGTCTTGAATGCAATCTTATAGGTGTATTTTTATTTAATTCATACTTTGTTGTATCCTAATTTGAGATCCAACTTGGTGATGTAATTGGCATGTTGCAACTTATCTAACAAATCGTTGATCCTAGGCAGAGGGTATTGATTATTGAGTGTGATATTGTTTAAATCTCTATAGTCAATACGCATTCGCCAAGTCCCATATTTCTTGGGTACTATGATTATAGGTGACCCACAAGGTGAAGTGCTTAGTCAGATTACTTCCTCCTCCAGAAAATACTACAACTATTTCTTCACTTCATTTTCTTCTAAAACAGATTGTCTATATATAACCCAATATTTGGTAATGGGGAGTCAGGAAACAATTGTATCTTGTGCTCCACTTCCCTCATAGGTGGAAATTCTTTAATATATTGGAACACTCCTCTGTATTCTTGCAAAAACTCCTCCAATTTTTGTTTCTACACTTTGGTACATCCCTCCATCAATTCCTTTACTCGTACCAATTCCTCTCCTGGTTGATTATCTCTTCAGAAAAGCAACACATACTTCTTACTAGAACTAATCAAATTTTTGGCTTGGTTGGGTCTCACCAATGAGATCTTTGAATCTCCTTTTTTTGCGTTGATGATGTAGGAATTACCATCCTTGATTAGGAGGTACTTGCTTTCTCTCCGCGCGAATATCACATTTTTTATATACATTCAGGGGATTCCAAACACTACACACAGATCAAGGGGTACTACATCTGATTGCATTTCATTAATAAATTTTATAGCAAATGTGATCCTACACTATTTAGTGACTTTGATCTCTACATCCTTATTCACCCATCGCATTGGATATGGGATTGGATGATCATGAACTTCCAACCCAATATTTTTGAACACATCATCTACTATGAGGTTGACCTATGAATTGGAATCGAGTAGAACATATACCTGGTCTTTTTGACCTAGATCTTAATATGGAATAGTTTTCTCATTTCCTTCTCTTCCTTGTGATGAATGCTACTCAGATTCACCCCCTTCTATAATGAAGTGCATACAATATTCTCATCCACATATGATCTACTCTCTACCTGGTTTCCCAAATCCTTTCCTAGACGATTCTTCTTCTTGGCATCCTTATTACAGTTGTTTGGATTCAAATTTGTATGTATCTTCCAACAGTTAACTTTGGTGTGACCATAAATATTGTAGCAGTTGTTTGGATCCTTGCACTAATGTGCAATCATTTCCATCTTCTTTTCTTTTCCTTTCCACTTATTCTTCCCCTCCTTAGAAGCATCATGGTGATATTTATATTTCAAACCACTTGGTTGTCCTTTCATATGGCCTATGTTCTCTATGTATTGTGCTTGCACACAAGCCTCATTAATGGTCCTTGGTTTGAAGTGCATCACTTGCTTTCGAAAATGACTATGTAGACCCCCCAAATACCTGAGGGGTATGTCTAGGTTCTTGGAGAGATACCCAACATGATTGACATCTTCCTAAATTTGGTGGTATACTCTTGCATACTCTTCCCTTAGCTCTATCTGAATTGATGCCAATTGATCCACTAGTCCTCTACATAACCAATAGGGTAGAATTGGGACTTGATGAGGTTTTTAAAATCCTCCCACTTAGTTACTAGTGATTCACCCTGTAATCTAAGTGTCTATGTGTGTATTTCCCACCAAGTTATCACATGACCCTCTACCTTCAGTCAGAAAAACAAAATGTCATGCTCTTCATCTATATTATGGACATTGAAATACACTTCTAATTGTTGCAACCAATGATTCAACTTAACAACATTAATCTCATATTGATAGGGTTTGATGTTCACTTTTGCTTCTATTTTAAATAGAGGTTGTGAAGGAGTAATGAAATTGGAACTTGGTTTCTCTTTCTTGGATTTTCTCAACTCCTTTTATGGGTCTTCATTGTCTCTTTGTTTCTCATCAAATCCAAATAATGAGTTAGAACCACCAACTTCCTCAAAAGGTCCAAAACGGTTTGATAGATCCTTCATGAGGAGGGACATGTTGTGAGAGATATCAAAAAATCACTCTTTCAGCCTAAAAATTCTCTCTTCTACTCAAACATCCTAAGGAATTTTATGAATAGACTCATCCACCATGGATAAGGTTCTATGACTTTCTTCTTAAGCCAATTATCAGATCCTACAACTTTCCACAAATACCCCAAATAAAACTTCTCTTATACCAATATGATCTATAAACTACCATGGATATTCCACTGGAATAGTTCGCCACAATAGATCTTGCAATATTATGAAATCTTAGATTATGCAAATTATTTCCTTAAATCCCAGATTTATTATCACTATATTATTGCTCAAATTTATGAAAATAATTCAAATATGAAAATGAAAGAACTTTCAAAAGAACACACCATCCACACAATCGAACACAATATGTATCATGGGAAACATAATATGTGAAAAACCTAACCAGAGGGTGAGGCCTATGCTCTACTCTCTTTTCTTCAATTATGAAATACAAGTACAAAGAAAGGGGCACTCACTATGGAGTTTCCTTTGAAACTGTGGTCTAAATGACTGCTACATAATCTACTACCTCCTCTTTTATGCTCTCAAAATACCACTCCTATATGCTCTTCTCAACTTTGGAACAAGTACATTGCTAAAAAATGGAACCCTTTCTCCTCTTAGCAACCAAATATTTAATGTAACCTATTAGCCATCTAGGGTTAGGTTTTTTGTATCCTCAACCCTCAATTAGTGATAAGGTATCAGACCTTCTAGAATATCCTTTAAATTCCACATGTGGCTAGTCCCACATGTGTGAGTAATGGGGGTTGGCCTAACATCCACTCATACCATGGTGGTAAACAAAGTAGGTCAACTTACAAGAGGCATAAATTTTGCATATGAGATCTGATTGAGGTGATTTTTGCATTGTTGTAAATGTCTCATTGTGTAGAATATCATCAAGGGTATGGGAGTTGTGAACGCAAATTTTTTACCCCAAAAAATGCAGTTTAATGCCCCAAAATGACTCGGGAAGGTTCCAGACCCCAAATCTTAAAATTGGAACCTACCACTAAAATGGGCCCTACAAGCCAATTCCTCCAATTTTACCACCCATAAAGTATCAAGATAGATGAAAAATTATATGATGATCCAATACAGAGCAACAAAATATTTGACAAGATGGATCACCCAAGGGACGGTTTCATGGATGATTTTAGGGGCTAAATTTCTCTCATGGGCTAATTTTCCATGGTTTTTCCAAAAACAAGATTCATTATTTTAAAAATGATTCACCCAAATTCTATGAAATAAAATTATTTTACCTTAAAAATCGCCAAAATTTTATAAAAAATATATAGAATCCTTAGAAATTTGAATATTTTTACAAAAATATCGCCAAACATTTATAGTAGGCATATGAAGGATTAGTAAGATTCACCAAGGTTTCTAAATTTTAAAATAAATTTACATCCTTAAAATCTCAGTAGAGAAGTGGATGCTTGAGACTAAATGGGTAACTGTGGAAAGGAATAGGTGAATTGAATGAATATAATGAATCTAATATGAAAGATTCATGTTACATGTTAGCTAGGATCAAGAAGGAATTATATATTTTGGTCATGTTAGAGAAGATAGTGAGCTGAATATTGCCAGCGGAAACCATGTGAAGCAAGGATATATTTGTACAAATAAGTACTAGGCTTATTTTCATGCTCTATCTTATGTAATGTGTTAGCACTGAAAGTCACACTTTAACTCCTAAAATGTAAGCTTAGCACCCATCAGTAGGTTAAATATATGTTTTATGATAAGGTAGCAAATGGATGAAAACTCAGGAAAATAGTGTAAATCACAACTTCACACAATTTTCACTAGCAAATAAGGCTCTGAATAATTTTGATCAGGGTTTTAGAAAAAGGATGAGTAGGTGGAAGACTTAATAAGAAGAAAGTGAAATCCCTTTCATCTACATCAAGTAGTATGAAAAACATATAAAGAAGAACTCTATGAAACAAGAAATTATTATAATCAAAGAGATGAATTCTGATATATCTATAAACAACATTACAATAGATCCTCTATTGTAACAAGCTATAAATCAACCAATGAATATATCACTGGATTGTGATAAGAATTAGAAGAAAAAATATGATAGGAAAAAGAACTAATTTTCATTATCCAAATAATCTTAAGTCTGATACATAAAATAGAAGGTCTATTTGTAATACACACAATATCAAAAGTGAGTCCCCTCTTAGACCATTCAAACCCTCTATCAGACTTACAATAGTGTTTTTATAACCTAGATTGTCAGTGACAACACTATAATTCGAATAAAAACCTTATCATAGGATCCATGTGTCCTCAAAGTGGCGTGGCAACAGGTGGATAACAAAAAACAACAAAATGCTAAAATTTAGGCTGATGTTGGCAACGTCTTCAACATCTTCTTTATGGTTGATGAAGTATCCCTTTGAGCGCTTATCCCTTTGGCAAGTGGCCTCCCAGCTCGTAACTAACCATCATACAAATGTATTGCATCGATATCTGACACCTGACAACTGTTCCTCCCTTCAAAAATCCAAAACCTAAGTTCGCAGTGCCTATCTATATAAGCCAGTTTGCAGCACCAGGCGTTGTGAACTTTCTTGTAGTAGATTATTTCGTTTGATAATGCCTTAAAAGTATTCCAAAACTATATCCAGTGCCAAAAACTATTGTAATAACTTATGATCATGATATATGACTTATAAGATAACAACCCAGTAGCTAAACATGATTTATCAAGGATAACCATCCTCAAAATTGCAAAAATGCAAAAAGTAGGAAACTTGTCAAAACTGATATGGGTTAAGGTGTTCAAATTATTTATTTTCTAACTCTGGAGGTCCTTTTGGTAGAAAATTTATGCAACATATCCATATTTATCTTGTCCAACTCTTCTTTAAAAGGTTGTAGCTCTGCCTTTAGCTCTCTGATTTGTTCCTGGTGAGATATGTTCTATCTGTAGAGGTTTCTGAGTTGCCTATGGAGGGGAAGAAACCTTTTGGATATAAATTTGGCTTTATCAATAGTTTCATGATACATGTCCATGAATCCCTTAATATTCCTCTATGAAACCAACTCCTCTTTCTTAGTTCATCCACTTCATCCCTTGCCTCTTTAAGTTTTCTTTTGAGCCTCTTAAAAGTGGGATTGTTCTCTTCTTGAGGAGTAGTGATGCTAATAATTTCAACAGCTATGGATTTACCTTTCCTTTGGTCTGAAACTCCTTCTGCATCATTCTTTACAGAGATTTCTTTCTTGGTTGTTTCTCTGGTAAGAGGTCTCCTAGCTTTGACCTTGTCAGCTGCACTGGGTGAAGGAAACAACAACTTTCTGCCTCTTAGTCTTGTGTATTTTCTTGAAGGAACCTTCATTGGAAAGGGATATGGCATGGCTGAACCTTCCCTCTGTGAAGACTATTAAGGTCCTCCTTATTCATATCCCTTTTTGGCTCTATCATCTTTAGCAGTCATAGTACTCTTTCTCTTCTTTCTCACCTCTGAATACATAGTCTTCTCATCAGGAACATGGCACTGAAATTTGGACTGTAGAGTGGGGGAAACATTCAACTGAAACTGTGAAGAAGTGATGAATGTTTCCCAATCTATGCTTGTCTTTATTAATTCTTCCATCACTAGAATTTTGATAAGATCTGAGTGGAAAACATTAGTGTCCACTTGCTTGGATTTGGTATGAACTCTGTTAGCCATATTGCCAGTGTTTATGAAAAAATAAAAAAGAATTTTTATAGCTTCTTTCCCTGTGAAATGTAGAAGAAATTTGATGCAGCATTGATATACCATGTTAAATATTCCTTCACAGGTGAAATACCTGTGAATCACCTTCAACATTTTATCAAAACCTCCAAGCATATTATTTATGGGTACCCCTTTGGACAGATTGTCTTCCTAGTATTTTGGTTCGAGGAACTCCTTGGAGAAAGAGGCATTTAGTGCCATAGCCTTTAACCACTTTTGTCCAGTGTTAGGTATCTTTGTTGCAACGAACATGGACAATTCTGAAACTTTAAATTCCAATATACCAACCCTGGTTTTGGTCCCATTGAAATTTAGTGCAAATTCCCTAGCCACCTCTCGAAGACCCCTCTGCATTCTTTGACAAAATTTGATACAACCTACCCTCTGGAAATCCTGTCTGATCAAGGGTTCATAATAAAACATATGCATATCATAAGGATTTTTCCTTACTATTTCACCTCCCTTATGAGTATTCTTGTGTTGCGGGTTGTCCATGACTGTTGCTAAGGAATGTTTTCTGTGAGTTGTAAAAACAAGTAAATGTATGAAAACATGGATATAAGATAATAGGGTTTTGATGGCGAACTGTTTTCAATAAGATGATCTTGTACAAAACTTATAAAACACACTTTATGCGTATTCAGGAATGAGAAAGTGCATTCTTCAAACAAAAGATATAAATATAGGCAACTGGAATTTACAATAAGAGAAAGACACCTGTGAATTCTCTACTTGAAATAGGGATTTTATGACAATACAAGTATCCTTTAGCAGGATGAAAAATGCATGTAATATTTAAACCTAATCTAACAGTTGATCAACCAAAAATCCAAGCTGAAATGGGTGTAGAGTCACTCCTTTGAATTTGAGCTCAAAAAGTATGTAGAGGAAGGATTTTCAACAAAATTGGAATAGAGGGTTCACAACGATGGATTTGCAGCACAAGGTTCACAGTGCAAGAAATGAGAGCTCACAGCTCTAGAATTGAGAGTTTGCAGTGCTAGAATAAGGGGTTCACAACGTTGGCAAATATCATAGGAGAAAATGAATTCTAAGTAGTGAGAAGGTTGGATGAGGTGTTAAAGGTGATGAGGTTTAATGAAGGATTTTCAGAGCATGAAGGAAATTAATTTGAAAGAAGTCAGCAAAAAAATAACATAGTTCGCAACACCAAGGGGTGAGATCAACAAAAATATCTCCTTCAGCCTTTAGACAACGTGTAAATTCTCATAGAGTACCTGGTGGACTGGTTTTTGATGTTGATGTCATTAATTTTGAACATGAATGTCTACAAGTAGTTCAACCTCCAATTCTCCTCTTCAACCAGTTAGTAGTGCCGAGTTCATAGCGCTTGTTTGTAGCACTAGGTTCACATCGTTGAGCTCAAATATGATTTTCACACTTGGAAAAAATAGTTAGAAACCTTTATGACATAATCCTTGGACATTTTTTTAAAATAACATCTCTGAAAACAATGAGATCTTATTTGACACGATCCATAAATTCAATGATGGAAATGAATGCATGATGTACCTTTGAATGCACTGCGAACTCTCCTAGTGAGTTGACAACGCACATATCAAATCTGATTTGACAGCTAAATAGGTAAAAGGTGACAAGGAGGGGGAGGGGGGGCTTGCATACAACATGGAGGTGTGACATGTCAGGGTGATGATGGATAATTTCAAAGATGTGACTCATGAAGCTTTATCTGATTTTTTATGATACAAGGCATAACCCAAGGACTCTAGACCAAAGCCCAAAATAACCTTATCTTATTTAAGTCAAAATTTGAAAAATGACTATAGAAAAGGGACATAAAAACCTAAAAATTAATGAAAACCTGTGACTCAAAATCAAAACTGAAAATATTTTTTACCCTTGCAATTCTACGTGATAACATTTGGCTCCATAGGGGATGGCATGCTCCCTGTGAGCTGCTAAGAACATGCAACTCCAGTGCCTTATCCAAGGGCTATGGGGTCATTATTTAAAACAAACAGAACAAGCTAAAACTTCTATTTACAATGAAAGGAAAGCCACTCATGTCTTTAAGAAAAGTATTTCTTCAAAAAATGCCCATTAACTTGGTCACCAAAAAATCTAGTATCTTCTAAGCTTTGCAATTTGAAAGTGTTATTTTGAAAAACTTCAGAAATTTTGAAAGGACCAATCCACAAGGCTTCGAATTTACCATGTTTTCCCTTATCGTGCCTTTGTGCATCCCATTTGAGAACTAGGTCTCCCAACTAGAAATATTCTTTCTTTACCTTATTGTCAAAATCTTGCTTGATCTTCTGTTGATGGCTATTTACTTTATCAAATATCTTCTCCCTGGTATGTTGTACTTCCACTAGCTGATGCATCCTCCTGATCATATCATTTGGATCTCCTTATTGATCTTGAAGAAACGTTGCCACATGTAATGCAAGTTGAGAAGGAAAAATATCCTCAGTTCCATAGACCAACTGAAATGGAGTAGTACCAATTTATCTTTTAGTGGTTACTCTATCTTCCCATAGAGAAAAATTCAAATTTGAATCCCAAGACTTTTTGTTATCCTCCAACAATTTTTTGATGATCTTTACTAGACTTTTGTTGGAGGATTTTTTCAATCCATTACCTTGAGAGTAATAAGGAGTAGAGTGAATAAGTTAGATCCCAAACGTTTCAAAAAACTTGACCAGAGGTTCAACTTTAAAAGTTGCAGCATTATAAGTCATAATCTTGTTAGGACATCCAAACCTTGAAAAAATGTCTTCTGGGAAGTCAATGACTACTTTATTTGTTGCATTTCTGGTAGGAATGGATTCTATCCACTTGTTGAAATAATTAGTGGCAGTCAAGATTGAACGATGTTGGCCACTTGAAGCTGGATGGATTTCTCCAATGAAATCTAATCCCAATTGTTGGAAAGGACCAGATACCATTATGGGCTTCAGAGGCAAAGATTTTAGTTGATTCTTTCCTGATAATTTTTTACATTTATCACAGGCCCTGATCTTTTTACATACATAAGTGAATAAACTAGGCCAAAAGTACCCAACTCTGAGTATTTTATATGTTGTGTTCCTCCAAAAATGATGGCCTCCACATAGGTTGTCATGAAAATAAGTCATGGTTTTCTTTGCATCGTCTAGGTCCAAGCATCTTAAAAGAAATCCTTCAGGATCCTTCCAATACAAAACATGATCAACAATGCAATATATTATTGCTTTGAGCTTTAAAACTCTCACCTTAGTCTTATCAAGTCTAGTAGGAGGTTGAAATGTCTGGAAGAAATGGATGAGGTCCTTGTACCAACTACACTCTGTCAATTTGGGGCCGATATGTGAGTTGTTTCTCGCAATATCAGTCTGTTGATATATAGAATCTTCATTCATGAAATTAACCCCACATGCCTTATAATCTGATTAAGCTTACAATCTAGCTAAACCTTTCCCTTTCACCAACTTGGTAGGTTTCATCTCAATATCAAATTCCAAAATTTTGGCAATCCACTTACTTCTCTTTCCATCTATCAGGCTGAGATACAATTTCTTTAACAGAGGTTGAAGGGACATAAGCAATAATTCTAAAATGTAGAACATATACTCTGAAAGCCTTGAGCGATTTGACCAAAGCATAAGCTTGCTCTCCATGATGTCATACCTGACTTCAACATCTCTTAGAGCCCTACTGAAAAAATAAATAGGTTGCTCCATTGCGTCTGAGTTTTTCTGAAGGAGGACAACAACCAATGTGTCATGTGAGGAAAAATAAAATATAAAAAATGCTTTTAAATAATCAGGGATGATAAGAATAGGTGCCTCAGTCAGTGCTTGTTTAATTTTATCAAAACAATTTCTAGCTTCAAGTGTTCATTTTATGTCATTTCCCTTTCTCAGCATGGATGTGATAAACTTAACCAACTCAACAAAATTATAAATGAATCTTCTCAAGAATTTTATCTTACCCAGAAAGGACTGGATCTCTTTCTTGGACCTAGGAAGAGACAGATTCTTAATGGCCTCTACTCTACTTGGGTCAATTTTTACCCCTTCAGCTGAGACAATATGTCCCAACAAATTGCCTTCCTTCATAGTAAATATGGACTTCTTGGGATTAAGTGACAATCCAAATTTTCTGCATTTTAGGAATACCTTCTTCAAATGTTGATAATGCTCTTCATCATATTTTGAAAACACTGTGATGTCATCCAAGTAGATCACCAAAAAATTATCCTTTTCTCCGATAAATGAAATATCCATTGCACGCTGAAAGATTTCCCCTACATTTAGTGTCAACAACATAAATAGGATGGTTGGTGGGGTTACCTTCATCACTGATAATATAAACCATATTTTCTTCTCTATACATCCTTCTATGTTCACCCCCAAAGATAGGTATTGTGGCATAGGAGAGGTCCATATGCACTATTCCTCCCAATATCTTAATCCATGATCTGGACAATAACATTTGAAACTTAGGGGGAACATCTGCAACTACTATATCCATCACTATACTCTTCATGGGAAATTGAAAAAGGGTAACAACCAAATCTTTGATCACCCCAAGGAATTTCACTTTCCTTGAGTCAAAATAATATAAATCATGATATTATTTGGTGATCTGTAGACCCAGTTCATCCATTGGAGATTTAGGCATAAATTTATGGGATGCACCTAAGTCCATCAAGCAGTTGTGTAAAATATTGTCATGTACATTCAATGAGGTATAAAAAGGAGGGGGGGAGTCATCCCTATCTTCTACTAAGGGCCCCAATATCACTACAGGTTTTTTCATCTTGCAAATTCACTGAATCTATTGAATGGGTAGAAAAATTAGTCTGCATCATTTTAGAAATGGACTTCTTGAAATCTTCATTCTTTATTAATTCTATAAATGGGGCTGAAATTTTAATATTCTAAATTTCACTTTCAAAGTTAAAAGAAGATGGATATTTCAGAATTTCTTTTACTTCTGGGACAAGGAATTTAACCACAGGTTGATTATTTTGTTCTTCATTTCCTTTCTTTGGTGCAACTTCTGTTTTAGTAGAGGGGTCTGATTTTTTAGGCTGATTTGATGTAGTAGGCTTTCCTCTTTCTGTTTTGACCTCAAGTTGTACTTATTTTTATTTTCATTTGTTTTCTCTCCCTTAATTAACTCATTTAATTGGTTGTTCATCAAAGACTCTTCATAAGAATATTGAGTTAGGTGAGGGGAAGTAGATGTGTCACCTAGAGAATGAATTTCTTGAAGAGTCTCCTCATTTTCTCCTTCTTCATAATCAAGATAATTTTTTTGAAGAGGAGTTTGAACCTTTTGATCATCTCTATTCCTTTGATCTCTTTGAAGAATTTGAGGAGCATTGTTTTGTCTTCTGAAGTTGTTTTTGTTTCCAAAATCTTGTGTGTTCATGTTTGCTTGTCTCCCCTCTAGTTTTATTTTTTTCCATTTCTGCAGAAAGGGATTTGAATAACTTGGTCAATTCATCCACCTGAGGGTTAGTTGTTGAAGCATCAGAGGTAGAAGCTTATGCCTTTTGTTTCCTCCTATCCCTATCAGATTTTCCTCTTAATTTGTTTTCAACCAATATGTTTGATTCCACTTCTAAGGTATCATCTTGCATATGATCTACTGAAGTAGATATTCTCTCTCTTAACAGAAGACAAAACTCAGGATCAAAGGCACTAGCATAGGTTATTTTGGCAGAGGTTTCAGCTGGTTTAATCTCTGTAGGAATTTAATTATAAATTTAATTATAAATTTTATTGAACCTTTTGGAAAAGTCTGACACTGACTCACCTTCTTTTCTTTTGAGAGCACCAAATTCAGTGATATAATACAAAAATTCCTTCTTATCCTCCAATGTCTTAAAAAGGCATCATCAAGGGTTTCAATCCCATCAATTGATCTAGGAGGTAACCATTTTCTGGCTTCACCATCAAGGATTTGTACAAAAACTCTCATCCACACATCCTCAACCTCAATATTCAGATTATCAGCATAGTTATAAAAATCTGCAAAGTGTTCCTCTACATTTATGTCCTCTTCTCTTGTGAACCTGGGCATATAGTTTAGATAATCTCCTATTTGGAGGGAATTCGTAGGCTGAGGAAGCTCTAGAGGGGCATACCAAGCAGCCACAATGGCATCCATCCTATTCTGAGGAGGGTTTTCACCTACAATTGGATTAGGAAGGGGAAGATTTTGAGTCCTAGGGGAAGTCGGAGGTGATTTGATAGGCAAATATAGAAACTGAATACTAGGTATCTTAGGAAAATGGAGAATATAAGATGGAGGAGTTTTAGGTTTAACAAAAAGTGGTTGGGTCTTGGAGGTGGATGAGAAAAACTCAAGAGGGACAGGGGTTCCTTCTTCTTTGGTCACAACAAATTTGAAAGAATGAGGAGAGGGATAACCTAGGAGGGGAAACTCCTCTAGAGTCTCAAGCCTAAACCAATTTACAATCTCAGGGGATGCAAGAACATCAAAATTCTGAAGACTTTCTTCTTTCAACTGAGGAGAAAAAGATGAATATTTAACATGAAATTATCCTAGTTTTAAATCTTCAGAAGCTTAAACAGTAGATAATTTATAAATTCTAGATACAACTAGTGGTGTTTGAAAAGTAGAGTTAGGTAAGTCCCCAACAGTACCTGAGAAAATATATGAGGAGGTTTCTTGTAAAGCCTTTCCTTTCTTGATGATCTTTTCTGGGTTAGCTTCAGGTGCAACCAAAGGTAAATGTGGAGTAGACCTCGTGTGTCTACCTTTGGGAGCCACAACTAAAACAATGAAGTCATCGGGTGCAATCTGCAGTCTTCATTTTACTGGTCATTGTGCACCTCAAAATAAATATTTTCTCTGTCATACAACCGAAGGAAAAGTCTTCAATTCGTTCCCTGGAAATGACGCCAAGGATGTTAGCACTGAAAGTCACACTTTGAATGCTAAAGTGTAAGCTCAACACCAATCAGTAGGTTAAAGATATGTTTTATGATAAGGTATCAAATGGATGAAAACTCAGGAAAATAGTGTAAATCACAACTTACTTCACACAATTTGCACCAACATATAAGGCTCTGAGTAACTTTGATCATGGTTTTAGAAAAAGGATGAGTAAGTGGAAGACTTAATAAGAAGAAAGTTAAATTATTATCATCTACATCGGGCTGTATGACAAACATATTAAGCAGAACTCTTTGAAACAAGAAATTATTATAATCGTGATGAATTCTGATATATCTATAAACAACATTACAACATATCCTCTATTGCAACAAGCTATAAATCAGTCAATGAATCTTTCATTGAACTGTGATCAGAATTAGAAGAAAAAAATATGATAGGAAAAAGAATTGATTTTCATTATCCAGAGAATCTTAAGTCTAATACATAAAATAGAAGGTCTATCTGTAATACACATAGTATCAAAAGTGAGTCCCCTCTTAGACCATTTGAACCCTCTATCAGACTTACAATAGTGTTTTTATATCCTAGAGTGTCAATGACGACACTATAATTTGAATAAAAATCTTATCATAGGATCCATGTGCCCTCAAAGTGGCGTGGCAACAGGTGGATAACAAAAAACAACAAAATGATAAAATTTAGGTTGATGTTGGCAACGTCTTGAACATCTTCTTTATGGCTGATGAAGTGTCCCTTTGAGCGCTTCTCCCTTTGGCAGGTGCCCTCCTAGCTCGTAACTGATCATCATACAACTATCTTGCATCGATATATGATACCTGGAAACTATTCCTCCCTTCAAAACTCCAAAACCTGAGTTCGCAGTGCCAGGAGCTGCGAACTTTCCTGTGGTAGCTTATTTCATTTGATAATGCCTTAAAAGTATTCCAAAACTATATCCAGTGCCAAAAAATATTGTAATAACTTATGATCATGGTATATGACTTGGAAGATAACACCACAATAGCTAAACATGATTTATCAACCATAACCATCCTCAAAATTGCAAAAATGCAAAAAAAAAGAAACTTGTCAAAACTGATATGGGTTAAGGTGTTCAACTTCTTCATTTTCTAACTTTGGATCTCCTCTTGGTAGCAACTTTAGCCAAAATATCCAGATTTCTCTTGGCCAACTCTTCTTTAAAAGGCTATAGCTATGCCTTTAGCTCTCCGATTTGTGTCTGGTGAGCTATGTTCTATATATAGAGGTTTATGAGCTTCCTATGGAGGGGAATAAACCTTTTGGCTATAAATATGGCTTTGTCAGTAGTTTCATTATAAATTTCCATGAGTACCTTAAGCTTCCTCGTTGAAACCAACTCCTCTTTCTTTAGTTGATCAACTTCAACCCTTGCCTCTTTAAGTTGTCTTTTGAGCCTCTTAAAAGTGGGTTTTCTCTCTTCTTGAGGAGTAGTGATGTCAATAATTTCAACAGGATTTTCAACAGCTATGGATTTACCTTTCCTCTAGAATGAAACTCCTACTACATCATTCTTCATAGGGATTCCTTTCTTGGTTGTTTCTCTGGTAAGAGGTGTACTAGCTTTGACCTTTTCAGTTGCACTGGGTGAAGGAAACAACAACTTTCTTCCTCTTAGGCCCGTGGATTTGCTTGAAGGAACCTTCATTGGAAATTGATCTGTCATGGGTGAATATTCCCTCTATGAAGAATGTGAAGGGCCTCCTTATTCATCTCCCTTTTTGGCTCTATCATCTTTAGCAGTCATAGTACTCTTTCTCTTCTTGCTCACCTCTGAATACATATTCTTCTCATCAAGAACAAGGCTTTGAAGTTTGGATTGTGGAGTGGGGGGAAAATTCAGCTAAAATTGTGAAGAAGTGATTAATGTTTCCCAATATGTGTTTGTCTTTTTCAATTCTTCCATCACTAGCATTTTGATAAGAATCGAGTGGAAAAAACTAGTGTCCACTTGCTTGGATTTGGCCTAAACTCTGTCAGCCATCTCACCAATACTTCTGAACAAATAAAAAGGGATGTTTATAGCTTCTTTCCCTATGAAGTGTAGCAGCAATTTGATGTGGTATTGATATACCATGTTAAATCTTCCTTCACGGGTGAAATACCTCTAAATCACCTTCAACATTTTATCAAAACCTCCAAGCATATGATTTCTGGGTACCCCTTTGGACAAATTTTCTTCCTGGTATTCTAGTTTGAGGAACTCCTTGGAGAAAGAGGAATTTAGTGTCATAGCATGAACCACTTTTCTCCAGTGTTAGGTATCTCTGTTGCAGTGGATATGAACAATTATGAAACTTCAAATTCCAATATTCCAACACTAGTTTTGGTCCCATTGAAATTTAGTGCAAATTCCCTAGCCACCTTTGCATTTTTTGACAAACGTTGATACAACCTACCCTTTGGAAATCCTCTCTGATCAAGGGTTCAGAATTAAAAATATGCATATCATAAGGCTCTGTCCTTACTATTTCACGTCCCTTATGAGTCTTCTTGTGCTGCGGGTTGTCCATGATTGTTGCTAAGGAATGATTTCTGTGAGTTGTAATAACAGGTAAATGTATGAAAATAGGGATATAAGATACTATGGTTTTGATGGCAAGTTGTTTTCAATAAGATGATCCTATACATACTTTATATAACACACTTTATGAACATTCAAGAATTAGAGAGTGCATTCTTCAAAAAGAAGATATAAAGATAGGCAATTGGAATTTACAATAAGATAAAGACACCTGTGAATTCTCTTCTTGAAATAGGAATTTTATGAAAATACAAGTATGCTTTAGTAGCATGAAAAATGCATGTAATCTTTAAACCTAATCTGACAGTTGATCAACCAATAATCCAAGTTGAAATGGGTGTAGAGTCACTTCTTTGAATTTGAGCAAGCCAAGTATGCGGAGGAAGGCTTTTTAGAAAAACTGGAAAAAAGGGTTTGCAACGATGGATTTGCAGCACAAGGTTTGCAGTGCCAGAACTGAGAGTTCGCAGCACCAGAATGGGGGTTCACAATGTTGGGAAATATCAAAGGAGAAAATGAATTCTAAGTAGTGAGAAGGTTGGATGAGGTGTTAAAGGTGATGAGGTTTAATGAAGCAGTTTCATAGCATGAAGGAAATAAATTTGAAAGAATTCAACAGCAGAATAACACAGTTCATAACACTGAGGGGTGAGATCAGCAAAAAACTCTCCTTTAGCCTTTAGACAACGTGTAAATTCTCATAGAGTACCTAGTGGACTGGTTTTTGATGTTGATGTCGTTAAGTTTGAACGGGAATGTCTACAAGTAGTTCAGCCTCCAATTCTCCTCTTCAACTAGTTCGTTGTGCCTATCTGTAGTACCAGGTTCACAACCCCGAGCTCAAATATGATTTTCACACTTGGAAAAAATAGTTAGAAACCTTTATGACATAATCCCTGGACATTTGTTTAAAATATCAACTCTGAAAACAATGAGATCTTCTTTGACACAATCCATAAATGCAATGATGGAAATGAATGCATGGTGTACCTTTGAATGCATTGTGAACTCTCCTAGTGAGTTGGTAGTGCAAATATCAAATCTGATTTGAAAGCTAAACGGGTAAAAGGTGACA
>ML780355.1:195581-213536 GCA_009831015.1 Picea engelmannii
TTTTTTTTTGACAAAAATGAGTATGGAAATGAATGAGATAAACTAAGCTATCTTCCCTGTCTACCTTGGGAAGATCCCAAATAAGAGATCGAAAGCAAAACTTTGGTTAAAAAATATGAATTTCCAATCTTAAATTGTATGAATTTTAAAGACGTTGATTAAAAGAGTGGAAATTTATTGGTTTTCGTTCCAATTAAATAGAAACCCTGAAAATCAATTAATAATAGCCCCTCAACCCGAAGGGTAGGGACTAATAAGGCCAAAATCATTATCATATAGTGTTTTTATAATAAGACTAGAACCTTCATCAACGGGATATATATTTAATGCGTCAAATTCAACTTTTGAGGCTATGTGATTGGAATAGGTCCTCCCTTCCATAAGAGGTCAATTCTCCTTAGTAAAACTAATGTAGAATCTTAATCAAAGAGTGTTTTTATCAATAAAGTTAGAACCTTCATCAACCTAATATATATGGAATGCATCTAATTCAACTTTTGAAACTATGAAAATGGAATAATTCCTTCCTTCCATAAAAGGTCGATTCTCATATATATTTTTGTGAGGATTAATGGTTTCTTTTAACCTTTAAATAAAAAATAAGTGTGTGCAATCATCACAAATATAGAGTTCGAAAATAATAAAATCTTAGGAAATTAACAAAATGTCTTACATAGTATAAAAATGTTTTAGAGCCTACCAAAGTTATACCAAATCAACTCCAAAATGGATTAGTTGGGTAGAACATGTAAGTAACAAGTCATACGATAACAACTATTGAACTTAAGCCAAGAGGTGGGTCATTCTTGGGGGTGGTGACTACAAAGCTTTAAAGCTAAACTTTGCATTCCAAAAGAATTGGTTCCCATCTCATTGTGGAAGTAGCTAAGTTTCACTTTTAGCATGGTTATGTAGGTATCTAAGGATTTCCCATGCAACTCATGCATTTTAATCAAAGTTTGGTTGTGTGATTAAATAACAAGTCAATTAAATGTTTTGACTTTACTTTCTAGGGTGATAAATAGTCATGAGGTAGCATGATTATGTTGTTTTATTGTCAACTAGTGATGTCTTCAATAATAACCATTTGAATATCTGATGGGAATGAAATTGATCCAATCATAGGTAAATCATAGTTTCCCCCTAATGTGTGAGGTTAGGAGCATCCTTTATAGTTGAAATACATCATTGTTTATTTTCCACTTGCTTGTGTGTTAAAAAATAGAAAGAGAGAGCATACAAAGGAGGGAGGACTACTAGTGGAGGAGTGGTGAAGACTACCTGCAAGACAAACACAAATATGGTGAAGATTATCTCTAAAAATGAGGTACGCATTTCCATGCTCGTGAAACTATTAAAGTAAAATACAATAGGAGAAATAGGCACTTGGGGCCAGATCTAGAACACTATAGTTAGTGTAAACATGGGGGCTCAGTATGAATGCTCCAATCAAGGGTGACAATGATTGTTTCCATGAAAAGAGACGATGTTTGATGATGAAATATGATGAGTATTGATGTTTCCCTTGTTTTGGTTTTTTGAATCTTTTTGGATGCTTTCATATTCTTTTGTTATATCAAAAATAAAGAATCTAGATACATTAAAAACAAGGATACGAGTGCCCTAAAATTGTGACCAATTAGTTCTAACATGGATGAGTGGAAAGAGAAATGATATATGGAAGCAACTATGGGTAGGGCCCCAATAGTAGATCTTCTGAATGGGATGATGAATGATGGTGTAAAATGAAAATGGTTGCATTAGAGAAATTTTGAGATCTAAAATGGGCCTCCTAAGGAAAATAATAAAATAATAATTAAAATAATAGAATAAGAGTTTTCAATTTTCAAAGAGAAAGAGACAAAACTACTTTTTTTTATCGTATTTTCAACTTATCTCCTTACAGGTTCACTCAAATTTCAAGTGTAGGCATTTCTTGGATGTGGAATTAAATTTCATAACCAATACCTTATAAGTACCATCTCTGCATACCTTTGATACACCCACAGTGAGATAAACTAGAAATACATGGAAAAAAATGTGTTTATTGAAAAGAAACATGTTTTTTCATGTATTTACAATTGATCTCACTACGAGTCTATCAAAAGTATAAAAAATGAGTACTTGTTGGATCTGAAGTTTAATTCCACACCCAATGAGTGCATATGCTTGAAATTTTAGTATAAGGAGATAAGTTGAAAATACGATAAAAAAATAGTTTGTTTTCTTTACCTCCTAGACTATTTACCCTTATGGTTGAGATCATCATCTTAAATCCTATTGGTTTTTTTAAAGTTGATTTTGATCAAACATTTTTTGTTTTAAGGTCCATTTTTTACCTCAAAACTCCTCTAATGATGGTTCATGGGTGAAATGAGAGGCCAAGGATGCGATAAAGCATTGAGCATAATAAATCATAAAGAGTCTAAACCACCCCAGAGTTAAGGGGAATTGGAAAGAAAAATATGAGAGGAAAGTATGAGGTTGATTCTATGATGTAGGCTATATGAACTCCCAATCCTAAAGGTAGAATAAGTGACATGGGTCCCAAAATGCAATGGGGTGCTAAACTAGGCAACCCATGAAGGTGGAGTACTACTGGCCAACAAGAGTTGGATGCAAATGGAATAGGTGGGGCTACTTATCAAGATGGGGTGGAACCTAGAGGTATATTCGTGGGGGACCCAAGATGGAAAATGAATCATAAGCAGAGGGAATACATGGTCTAAATGCCAAATTGAAGAAGTATACATGAAGGGGTGGCAATGGGCCTTAAATGAAATGGAAAAAACATGGCTTCTTGATGAAACACCTACACACATGGAATAGGAACCATGGTGTGAAAGTACTTGCGAAAAACAAATGATATAAAAAATAGGGTGGTGGAGAAAACAACCTCTGAGGGAAGCCCCTAGCCACAAAAAAAAAGGCCCACAATATGAAAGGATTTGAGATGAGGAATCCCACAATGTAAAAAATGTAGGAAACAAAGTTCATATGCTCCCATATGGGTGAAAATAATTTTAGGATTGAACCTATTAACAAGGTGGGACCCACAAATAAAAAATCATTTTTACTTTTGCAATTTGAGAAATTTATTGATTCCCTAAACCTTCCTGAGCTCACCGTGCCAAATTGGACTAAGAAATTTTAGTTTTGAACCCACTAAATGAAATATCTCTTCCTTCTCTTCGATTTTATTCATTTAATTTTTGTTATATGCAATTGGGTAAACGAACTTGGCCTTCCAGACTTTTTAAATGAACTTGGCTATGGATTTTGATGGATGGGATGTGGGGCACATCAGTTCATGTGTTAATCTGATGTCAAAAATGGATGGATATATTCCAATCATTTATGAATAGGACCATGTGAAAACCCTGTGAAACTCTTTGAAAATGGATTTGTAGGAAACCACATCTTCAAGGGAACATGCATCTCTAAGGAGTATGTTTTTGGTAACAATAGGTGTAGTAAAATGTACACCTTGATGGTGGACAAGATTTTGGTCATATTTCCTTCCTGAAACATGTCAGGGGAAAGTACACAATGTTTGAACCAATTAACATGACCGAATGGGATAAAATCTCGGGCTTCAATGACCCATAGGATGGAGGATGTTGGAGGGGTGAATGTGTCCTCATGGATAAAGAAGGAATGATGATCGATATCATCCTAAGGTTGGTTAGGAGCATTCACGGCCTCTAGGATATCCTTATCAAAATGGAAAATGTGAGTAGTAGAGGTGGGAGCATCATGGGATGCTATGGAGGGTTACGAATTTTTTTAACTACTCTCTATGATAAATGTATGTGGTAATATACACATGGGAAAGGGTCTACCAATGTGGAGACAATGGAAACAGAGTGGGACTTTGACCATAGTGAATTTTTCATATCACCCTTGGTTGGTAAAAAAATGTCAGTACCTAAGGATGAAGAAGAGTCATCATAGGTCATAGACCCAACTAATGTGGATATGTAATAGGTAGTGGTAGAATCATTAGTATTTGTTGATGGTGGTAGCATAGCTTACTAATTAATCTCTACTTTTGGGAATCTAGTGAACCATAGCTAGAGTGGTTAAAAATTGTGGGAGATCCAGACAATTGTGAGTGTAATGGACGAATGTGTAGCATGAGTTGCAATGATTTCTTGTACTCAATATTGTATTATGTATCTTAGCAGGTCCATGAGAGGGGATTGGGGTAGTTCCCCCTTTAGCTTGGGTTGACAATAATGAAATCATCACTGGTGGATGAAGAAGCTTCCTTCACATTGAAATCATTGGGAAAAGGTTAGTGGCATCATTGTTGATGTCACAAAGGCTACATGGAGGTGGAATTCAAACATGAACAATAGTTTGGGCGGAAAGAATAAACTAGGGGTATTGGTGCCCCCTTCTTTCTTGCACTCCCCTATCAATTTTGTCAACTCGTGGCATAGTCAGGGTTACAAGTGGTATTATAGGATTTGTGGCTACCTGTGTTGATATATTCAAATATTCTACTAGGTTTAATACTAAGTGATGGGAGGGTGCCATAAAGGGACCTAATGATGGAGGTGAAAGATACCACACTAGTATCCCTAAGGTAATCCTTGGAAGGGTAAGTTTAACCATCACTAGATTCCCAAGAACGTCAGGTGGTGCAAATAAGAAAGGGTATTGGGTAATGGGTATTATGAGATGAGGGGCTTGGCTAGTTTTCTCATATGACATAGAAAAAGTGTCAAGTGTGAATGATGAGCTTGATGCAGAGGAGGTAGTATATGGTACCTATTCCAATGAGAAGGTAGTACTTGGGGTGGTGCACCATGGTATACCCTAAGTAACATGGAGTCCTCGAAAATAGTCGAGCCCATATCAGTGTAAGATGGGGTTTATTGACTAGCCCCTATGAGGGGTAAGACATTTTCTAGATTGATGGGTGGTCACAACTCATATTCATTTAATTGATCTAAGGGAACAACCTTCCCATTATGAGGAAACATCATTATGTGGAAGATTGAGGATGCGACCACTTTTATAACATACATATATTTACACCTGAGAAGGATCGTGTAATCTAGTGGAGCATCCACAACTTCGATATCGATATTGTAACATCCCCACTATAATCCCCAGTTTAATTAATGCTTATGTAGATATAACGTGTGGCTACAGCCAAAGCGATGTAATATGCGAATTGAATTTCCTTGTTTTATTAATAAAAATGTGATGTCAACTGCTAAGAGGACTTGGACAAGAGATGGCGGCTGAATTAATCCACAAGAGGGGGTAGTGTCTAGGATAATGGCCAAGAGGGGTCAAAGGGGGAAATACCCATGTATATTAATTCAACCCATTTTCCTAAATTTGCTAATTGTATATGAACATTCTCATTTCTAGTTGAGTGTTCCCAAATCCAATCATTGAATACATGTAAGAGGGAGCGTGTGAGTAGTCACATCCCAAAGTTATTGGGAACATGGGGGTTGAGTACAATCATCTTGGGGAAGAGTGTGAGTCAAGAAAGGCAATCCAAAGAGAGGAATTGTGTATGGGTTGGGGACAACAGTTTTTAGTTAGTCAAGTTTGTGCATGGGAAACAAGTAGAGAGCAAGAAACAGAGCTGGAAGATGATGCATCCATGGAGGGAGAATTCTAGAGCATGTTGGAGCATAATTGGAGCGATTTGGAGATGGAAAAATGAAGAGCCAGGTTTTCAGGCCTGAAGAGTGAAATCGTGTGTGAGTTTCATTAAAACAACAAGTGTTTGTTGTTGGTTTGTTGATAGTTTACTAGAAGCAATTTCCCTTGGGTTCCCAACTGAGAGATTCCTAGCTGCCTATGCCAGAAAGACCATGATAAATGAATGGGATGCCTGAGGGAATGAAATTAGTGAAGGAGTACATTCCTTGGGTTGGACAGGTCAAGAGTAAGATAGCTAGTGGAAAATCAGGATAGTTGTAGGAGAATATTAGTTGGGTTGAGAGTTTTATGAGCTGTGAGTGGACTGTGAGAGACCACCCTCTTTTGTGGATTACTAGCCTCGGCTCGTGGGTGACTGGATGTTGAGATTTGGAACAATTAGTGTATGGTTGGGTGGAACGTCCATCCCAAGCAGATGGTTTCACAACTTTTGTGAGAATGTAAGTGTGTTATCTTGTTGTTGTGTTAAATTATGTGTTTAATTGTTATGCATGAATTCTGTGTAAATGAGAATGATTTATATGTTGTTGTAGTGAGTTGTTTAGCTAAATTTCATGTCAATTATTAGCATGTTGTATATGCTTCTATTTTATGGTTGTAGACAGTATCTAAATGTGTTTTAATTCGTAGCTGAAATCTACAGGAAATTGGCCAACTGTAAAAGAATTAAATTATTTGGTTGTAAATATCATTTTTATGTATATTATGCACTGTAATGTCCCTCGGTTGGGCTGGGGGAATATACATAATGGTATCATAGATTTTGGTTCAAACACCAGGCTTGTATGGGCTTGAACCATAGTGAATTGGTGAAAATCATTGTTGCATATTTTTTCTATGACCAATTTGGGGAAAAACAAAGTTTTTTAGAGGGAAATCCCCAATTCTGCAAGTGAAATATGAGTTGTAATGACTTTGGATGGTTTAAGGGAGTTAATAGAGTAGAGAAGTGAAGTTTCAGATTGAAATTCGATGTGGAATGGTCAAAATTTGAGTTTGAATGACCGCATTAAGAGTTACAGGAAGTTTGGTGGATTGACGACCCAGATCTCTTTTGAACTTGAAATCAACGGTTGGGATTCTTCATGATAAATTTAAAAATTCCTAAGGATTTGACCATTTGAAAGGTTGATGGGATCACCATCCAATATTAAATCAGGGGTTGTGAAAGGGATCAAATCGACAGTAGAGATCAATCATAGAAAAGTCAGTTTTTTTCTTTTTTCTATGTGTGAGGTTCGACAATAGAATCCACTAGCGATTGATGGTCAGATCAGTCAGTTTGGCGAAGTGTTCAAAATTAGCCAAGAGAAATCATCGGCGGCCAATGGATGAATCAACTGAAGTGACAAAGAGTTAGGTTGGCCATAAGAAATCTCTGACTGTTGATGGCCAATGGTCGGGGGTTAGTCGAATCCAATGAAGCATTTCCAGTCGCCGACAAACATCACCTATGTCCAATGGGTCAGTGGTCGGGCGTCGATCGATTCAATGAAGTGTTCGAATTAAGAAAGAGAACTCATCGATGGCGAATGCGTCGATGGTTCAGTGTCAACCGAAGTCAGCGAGGTATCTGGGTTGTCCAAAAGAATCAGTTGATGGCCAATGGGGGAAAGAGGATGATGACATCATCATCCATGTGTCATTCCACATCACCCAAGTTGACACCTCAGGATGACTTGTCATGCCACGACAACATCCATGTGTCATGCCACATCAACCAACAAAAGTCGTCGATGGTCAATGGTCAAATTGACCGATTTGGGAAAGCATTCGATAGTCATCGGGGATCATTGATCACTAATGGGTTGGTGGCCGAGCATCGACAGATTCAACAAAGAGTTTTTCATTTTCCAACTAATATTGTTGATGGTCGATTTAAGAGTTTTTTGAAAACCAGGTGTCGGGGAAATGGACCGACGAACGATGGTCAGATCGGTAGCTTTGGAAAAACGTTTTGAGCATCCAAAGGATGATACCAATCGTCGATGGACAACAAGGTTAGATCAACGGTTGTTGTGTATCATGATTTGAGATCAAAGATTGATATTTAACGAACTATTACAATAGTAAACAATGAATTTTATGTGAAGCTTTCTAAAATTTTCATATTTTTGAAGGTCATTAACTTGCAGGGCATTTTTGAGGCCCTAAACGACATTTTTAGCAAGTCAAAACCCACAAGAAAAAATTGTATCAAGGTACACTCTGTCACTATAGCTCAAATAAAATAACTCGAAGAGATCTATCCAACAAGCTAAATGGTTCGCTAAATGGAGCTCATATGAGAAAGTTACAGCCAAAACAGTGAGGGTAAAATTTTGGCAATGATATTACTTCCATAGGGCATAACTCTATGCTCATAAGTCCGTTAGGGGAAAGGAGCAGTCCATGCAAATATTATGACCCAAAGAAGATAGAGGTGGAGTCATATTTTGGTTATGGGTACCCAAAAATGTGTAGTAAGAGAAGTAAGATACATGTAGCATACATGAGTAAATTGAGTAAAACAACCTAAACTTCTCTGGACCATAACTTTCATCTCAGAGCTCGGATTTGAGAAAAAAAAGTCATTGGAAAGGTCTTGAGGAGTAGAAGACATATGTTAACCCAGATTTTTTATTTGGGAAATTAAATTTCTCAGAAATTAATAAATAGATTTCTACAACAGTAAAAAGAGTGGAATCGCAACATGTAGTTGTTGTAACTTTTCACTCGTAAGTCAGATTGAGGCATGAGTACATTCGTTGGGAAGTTGTTTTGGGGAGGAATGCATCAAAAAAATCAAATTTGAATTGGTGAAATGTGTCCTTCATAAATTGATGAAGAAATAACCAATATTATATATGATGAAATGTTTTATGCTATGCATATTTCTAACAATAATTATTATATGCAAATTTCTTGCAAAATTAGAGGTACATAAAGAAACTTTAGTTCTTATATGAGGATTGGAGTCATGGAAGATGTTCAAGGATATTACATCCATGAGGAAGATATCAAAGGTTTGCATGTCATCATGGGGAATGTTGAGACAGAGTCAAATGGAAGAAGAGATAGGAAAGAGCATGTCACTATGACAAGTTTGCATAGGGAAGTGCAGAGCTACATAGTTGATAATGAAAGGATTATGAAGGATCGGGAAGAGATACTTCACATATTGAACATGTTACATAAGCAATTCAACAAGGATTCTAGCACCGAGCAAGAAGCTAATTCTAGAGAAGTATCAACAACTAGATCCCATAGAAAAATGAATGATCATGGAAATCGTAGGCAGTCAAGAAGCATGAGAAGGCACCTTCATTCTCCAAGGCAGTCCACTAGAAGAACTCGTGCAATTTCAGGATCAAGAAGCAACCCAAGTGTGTCTCTTGTTTGTAGGTAAAGAAGAAAGCATGAGGCAAACATTTTGCAAGGTGAACTCAGGAAAATGAAGCCACTTGCTTTCAATGGTGAACACAAGAAAGGAGAAGAGGTAGAGGATTGGTTGTTAGAAATGAAGAAATATTTGTAGCTGCATGATTGCCCCTCTTCGGTAGAAGCTATAATTTCCACCTACCACTTGCAAGGAAATGCAACCATGTGGTGGGATCAACTTAAATAATCTAAGAACCTCGATGAGAAAAGGATCTCATGGAGGTAGTTCAAAGGATATTTCCAAGAGAAATATTTTTCTGAGCATTACTATGAGAGAAAGATGAAATAGTTCTTTGAACTCAAGCTGGGAACCATGACAATGGAGGAATATGAGAAGCGGTTCTTTGAATTGTTGAAGTATGTTGACTTCATCAAGGATGAGAAAGTCAAAATCCAAAGGTTTATAAGTGGGTTACCCTCCTATAATGACAAGATTCAATATGATAACCCCAATACCTTGGAAGAAACCATAAGGAGAGAAAGGCACCTTTATGAGTAAAGCAAAGGAAGGCCAGTTTTCCAAAAGGCTTGGAATGAAAAGATGAAATAGAAAAAGGAAAGGTTTTAAGCTACCCTTTTTCAGAAACAACTCCCAAGAAAATCAACAAGGCCATACAACCCAAAATGAAAAAAATAATGCAGATTCATTTGGGAAAAGGCTAAGGCAACAACCTGTTCAATGTTGGGGATGTGAGGGAAATAACCATGGGTGATTTTAAGAAACCCCCCTAAATTTATATATAAAAGAAATGGGTGAATCCCCATGATACATAGGAAAAATTGAAGGCTATTTTATCAATAATATAATATGTATATATAATTTTTTAGCGAATCTTTTAGTCAGTTATATAATCTTGTAAAATCTTGGCGAATCTTTCACTGAATTATAAAATCTTGTAAAATCTTGGTGAATCTTTCATTGAATTATAAAACCTTATAAAGTCTTGGCGATTTTTTGATAAATTACAAAACCATATACAATAATAGGAAAATGTATTCATTAAACTGTAATATACTCATTTTACATATTTGGAAAAAGAAATATAATTTTTCCATCCTCTAGACAATGTTGCAAGAATCAGGGGTTGTGTTTGTCAAGGATCTCATTGTTATGATTCCTTATGACACTGGAAGTGGACAAACATGGTAGGAAACTCCATGTCAACAAAAAATGGTATCATACTAGATAATAGTGATGATGAATTTAAAGGACTGTTGAATCCCAGTAAATTGCACCACTAACCACTAGTGAATTGTGTTGGATGCCAGTTATCATATCCCCTTGAGTGGGATATTTCTATTACATAAATCAGATCCAAAAATAACCTAAAGGGTGGTGCCCCTTCTACTACCCATTACAACATAAATCATGCATGAATATTTCACCCTCTCTATTGTTTCATTATCTCCAAGTATCGCCCTTGTTTTTGAGATAAAACAATCAACTTCTCCTTGAAGGTTGTACCCTGCCATGAATAAAACATGTGAAATAATATCTCTAGAAGTGTGCATTGTTGCCACTAGGAATGGGCCTCAAGCAATTCTTATTTCATCACAAAAACCCTTTCAATAATCTCATTCTTATCCATACATGCAGTTTAGTTTAGTTGCATTTTCATTCTTATCCATACATGCAAAGCATATCTCCAACAATTATTGACTCAAACAAATTTATCACATTCTTAACTTAGGCAAATAAGTTGGATGCAAGTTGTATTTTCAACAAAACATTTGTGAAACAAGGTAACTACATAAATATATGCTGGAATGGAGTGAAGATGGAGCTGCATCTATGGGAGGAAACACTTGTTTGTCTTGATCTTTGGTGAGGAGAACCTTATCGAGGAGAATATTTTTGTATTTCATAATAAATTGATAAATGTGGATGATATAGTATATCTTGAACGGGCCTAATTGTTAAGAACATGTGTTTCCTCCTAGGAGGTTACAAGTTCAAATCCAAAGGGGGGTAGGGTATGTACACCTGTGTAAAATTTAGCAGTCAAATCATTGTGTAGAGGGGGTCCCTTGTCCCACAAACAAGGGGGTATCATACACCAATTTGGTGTTTGTCTTGGCTATGACCTTAAAATTAGATTATTATTATTAGTTCAAGCCACCCTCAGTCTTCATGAAGTATGACTACAATACTTGTTATGTAACCAATGGAAGTAACTAGTTATTTTAAGGTTTTAAAACCAAACATAATGGAATTACTCTCTTTCAAAGTAAAATTCCTTTTCATCCAGGCATAATTGACAATGGATTGTATGCAAAAGCTTACCAGTTGGGTAAGGTCAACATCATTCCAAAATAAGGGAGAAGATGAATAATAGTTAAAGGAAATGGTTGTTTGTTGTTCACAACAATAAATATATATTTTCTGTTATATTCGTTATTTGACTACTTGGAATATTTGGGTATGATTTAGAGGTGTTGGGATTTTTTTTTAAATAACTGGCAAACTTACCATACATCATAGGTATATTGTAGTGGAAGAGTATGCTTGTAAAGGTCCTTATTTAGGTTACACACAATTTTTTTGGTATAGTGCTTGATATATACTTAGTTTTTAGAAGACATTGATTGTAGAACAGAGTTAAAGGTAACCACATTAATATTTTGATCATGGGTGAATAATCAATTTTCCCACTCAATAAAATTTGTTTTCATTACAATATATCTCTTTGGGAGAAGTGTTAATATTTATCCATTGTAAGAGGGATATATGATATCTGTGTGTGTCTCATCGATGTAAATATCTTCCATTATGAAATTAATATGAAATATTAGTATTTGGAAAAAAAATGTGTCTTAATTTTTCAACAAATGGTGTCTTTTGCTGGAATGAAAGTCATCTATCCCATTAAATAGCCACTCCACAACAGTTCCTATCTCAACTACTTACTCAATACTCATAGACAGACTTTGTAAGGTAGGAGAACTTGAATCAGCTCTAGAATTTCAAAGGAGATAATGTCCTAGTCATCACATCTGTTGGAAATACTAAAACAACTGAGAGGGGAGGGGGGGTGAATCAATTGTATGTGAGCTTAAACAATTTTAAGTCTGTTAAAACATTATTAATCTTTCTTCATGTGGTCATCAACAATATACAACATATGAACAGTAAAAGTAAAGGCCATCAGTCACACATAAAGTACACACAGAGACAGATTTTCACGAGGAAACCCATAAAGGGAGAAAACCTCTTCTTCTTCTTTGAAATGATAGGCAGTCTTTTTCAGTTCTGTTCATCATTTACAATTGAGCACCAACTCAATGTGAGGCTGCTACCTCTTTTTTACAAGCTGCAACTTGTTTGAGAGCACCAACTCTCTGGTTTCTCTAGCACCCACTAGAAGGAAGTACCAACTCCCTGAATATTCCAGCACCAACTGGATGGAAGCACCAACCTCCTGAATGTTCCAGCACCAACTGGATGGAAGCACCAACTTCCAGTTACACAGGCTCCAACCTGTATAACAGAGAACACTTGTTCTCCGTAACACCACCCTGCCACCCTTGTTTCTCTGGCTACAACCAGATGGAAGCTACAACTTCCTGTGTTCAAGCCCCCACTTGAACTTCTGAGGACAACAGTCCTCCTGATCACCTCCCAACCACCCTCAAATAGAAAATAATGAATACACAGACAACTTATGCAGATAAATCAATTCTTACCAGTCTTTTTCTGTATCTGATCTTCAACAAACTATTCTGCAATTCTTCTCTTCTTCTATTTGTTTAGCAGGTCTGCTCTGCATCAAATTTTTCTGCTAATTTTGCTCTACTTCTGTTCTGTCTGTTATTCTGCTCTGCTTCTTCTCTCAATTTCATCTCCCGATACACATTTGCTCAATTTCATATTATACCACTGCTCATTTTCATTTTCTTACTGTTTATTCATTTTCTCTTTTGAATAGCCAACTCGACACAGTCTGTTTCAACTTATTTTATACACTCGAACAGACGATTCAACTTCCCATCTCCTTCGGCAAGAATAATGACAACTGTCCCTGTAACTGAAACATTAACACATTTACCATCACGAGTCCGTTTCACTTAACATATTCGTAACAGAGGAGTTAAACTGCAAGAATGAACAGTAACCCTCCGATCACAATCAAGGTTTATCCGCACTGTTGGATAATCTTTATTGTTCTTGCCTTTTAAATCGGGTTTCGGTATTTCGGCATTTCTTTGCCCAAGTGTCTCGACACTTTCACATCGCGATCTCCGAAACTCCGAAAAGGACTTTATTCTTGACTCCTTCTCTTCTCGTGACCAAGGGTTGTGACCAAGGTTTTATGTGGAAGGCACTTTCACGATTTCACATATCGTGAAATCGAAAGTCTTGATGTTCAAAATTCTTGTCAATACCAAAACCCGATCCCCGAAATTCCGTATAGAAATCGAATCAATGATCTAGATTCTATTTAGATTTGACGGTTGCTATTACATTGGGAATTCACTCATCGCGAAATCAGAATCCTTGTTGCACTTGTTTCTTTTCCTTTTGGAGTCGCGATTCGTGAAACTCCGACATGGAGTTAGATCAACGGTCCAGGTGCGATCTTGGCTCAATGGTTGCGATTGAATCACAATATCGCGTTTCATGATTTCAGAGTTCTTGTTGTTAAGTGGATTGGACATTTCAAAGTCCCGATCCCCGATTTTCCGATGAAGCCTCCTGTTGAGCTTCTCTCGGTGGTGCCCGATCGCTGCCACGCGTCCTTCCAAATGGACGGTCCCGATTATGTCGAGATTTCGAGACTTTTTTTGTACCAATGTACACGACCTCAAGAACTTCGATTTCCCAATGGCCGATATCCCGATGCCTATCGGGACTTCTCTCCTCTTGTTCACAGGGACTTATCCTCCGTGCAACTTCCACAGATCCAACGGCTGTCAGTGACCCGCTTCCGATATGACGGCTCAGATCCTCTCTCCAACAAGGACTGTAAACTACAGTCTAGATTCATTTTGGATTCAATGGTTACGATTGAACCGTGATCTTTTTGCAATCTGTCTAATACTAACCCATCAATGACAACAACCATTCGCTGTCGACAAACTTGCCATCAATGACAACAACTATCAACACGCATTCGCTGCTTGTTCAATATTTGCCAACAATCTCCCCCTTTGGCATTGATGACAACACTTGCATTCAGATGTTTTCGGACTTGACTCTGCTCTGTATTCGGACTCGACTCTACTCTCGAAACATTTTGAAAACTCGACTCTTTTCTCCCCCTTTGACATCAATGTCAAAGAAGAAACATTCTTCCACTGATCTTGTTGCAAAACATACTCCCCCTGTCGTCTATAAGCATCTTAGGAATACATCAGATATTCAATAAGCACTCCCCCTGACCAAGTGCACATATTAGAGACAAGAAATCATAACCCCCAGATTCTGACGAAGATATCCAAAAGGGGTTGCTGCTAATGGTTTAGTAAAGATATCAACAATCTATTCTGTAGAAGGTATATAATTCAGCTGAACAATTCTGTTTGTAACTTGTTCTTAGAGAAAATGATACTTGATTGGAATATGCTTAGTCTTGGAATGAAGAATAGGATTCTTGGAGACACTAATGGCACTTGTGTTATCACAATGAATTGGAATAGGATTAGTGTAAGTTACCTTCAAGTCTGCAAGAGTTTGTATCATCCATAAGATTTGTGTGCAGCAAGTAGCAACAACAATGTATTCTGCCTCTGTAGTGGATAATGAGATGGATCCTTGCTTCTTACTAAGCCATGCAACTAAGGAGTCACCCAAAAAGAATGCTCCTCCACTGGTGCTCTTTCTCTCATCAACACAGTTAGCCTAGTCTGCATCTGAATAGGTAGTTAACTGGAAATTCTAATTTCTAGGATACCATAGTCCATATGTCATTGTTCCATTAAGATATTTGAATATTCTTTTAACAGCTACCAAGTGAGTTTGTTTAGGAGCAGACTGAAAACGACCTACCATTCCAACAGCTTGCATTATATCAGAATGAGATGTTGTGATGTACAAAAGATTGCCTATCATTGAATGATATGTCCTTTGATCAACATTAGGTGAGATATCATCTTTACTCAGCTTGCAACCAACCACCATAGGTGTGCTGACTGTAGAGGAATCTTCCATCTGAAATTTCTTCAACATTTCTTTCAAATATTTTTCTTGAGAAATGAAAATTCTTGCAGAGCTTTGTTTTACTTGTAAGCCAAGAAAATATGATAGTTCTCCTATCATGGACATTTCAAATTTTGTCTGCATGGAATTAGCAAACCACTAGACAGATGATTCATTAGTACAACCAAAAATAATATCATCTACATATACCAAAACAATTAGTAAATCATCACCTTCAGACTTAATGTAAAGGTTATTGTCAACAATACCTTTCTTGAACCCTTTTTCTTGTAGAAATTTGTCCAGTCTATAATACCATGCTCGTGGTGCTTTTTTTAGTCCATATAAGGCCTTCTTCAGCTTACACACATAATTAGGATTGTCTGTCAATGAGAATCCTTCAGGTTGTTCCATATATACTTCTTCCTCTAGATCTCCATTGAGGAACGTTGACTTAACATCCATCTGATAAACTTTGAAATTCTTATGACAGGAATAAGCAAGAAACATTCTGATAGCTTCCAATCTTGCCACTGGTGCAAAGGTTTCATCAAAGTCCTGACCTTCAATGTGTGCATATCCCTTACAGACCAATCTGTCTTTGTTTCTAACAACTTGTCCTTTTTCATTCATTTTATTCTTGAACACCCATTTAGAACCTATTACATTCTTATTTTCAGGTTTAGGGACAAGCTCCCAAGTATTGTTCTTCTCAATCTGATCCATCTCTTCATTCATTGCTCTAATCCAATCTTCTTCCTGACTAGCTTCCTCAAAATTTGTAGGTTCAGTCATAGATAAAAAGGAAACATGAGATTGTTCTGTGTTCTTAATCAGTTTCCTTCTAGTCTGAACTCCTTCATTTATATCCCCAATTATCTGGTTTTCAGGATGATTCTTTCTTATAATTCTGAGAGGAGATTTTGCTTCTTTCTGTTGACTTGTATCAGTTTGAATGTTCACATCTTCTTCTGATCCAGCCAATTCTCTTTTTGATCCTTGGACCTGTTCATCTTCATCTTCAACTATATCTTTTGTTCTTGGTTCATCACTGCTTATATTCTTGACTGGAATTTCTTCATCAATTTTTACATCTATACAGTCAACTAGTTTATGCAGTCTTTTATTGTAGCATATGTATCCTTTACTGTTTGTAGGATAGCCCAAGAATATACCTTCATCAGCCCTGTCATCATATTTGCCAATATTTTCATCATTGTTCTTGATATAACATGTGCTCCCGAAAACTCTAAAATGTTTGATTGAAGCAGGTCTTCCAAACCAAAGTTCATAAGGGGTCTTGTCATTGTGTGGTCTGAGATGAGCTTTGTTAAGGATATGAACAGCTGTATGAATTGCTTCCACCCAATATGTCTGAGGTATGTTCCTTTCATTCATCATTGATCTTGCCATTTGCTGTACTGACCTATTCCGCCTCTCAACAACTCCATTTTGTTGTGGAGTCTTTGGAATTGTGTACTCTCTTTTGATCCCATTTTTATCACAGAATTATTTGAAGTTTCCAGAATTGAACTCTCCTCCTCTATCAGACCTTACTGCCTTTAACCTTTTTCCTGTTTGATTCTTAGTCAAAGCCTTAAACACTTTGAATTTTTCAAGTGCTTCAAATTTTTCTTTCAAAAAGGCAACCCAATTTAGTCTAGAATAGTCATCAATAATCAACATAAAGTAATTTTCTTTTCCTGTACCTTCTTTCCTTGATGGTCCACATAGATCCATGTGTACTAACTGGAGAGGTTTTTCTGTTGAAGGAATTTTTTTTGATTTGAATTGAGTGCGAGTAAGCTTTCCTATCTGACAAGGCTTACAGACAGAGTCATATGGCTTTGATATCTTTGGAAGATCTTTTACTACCCCATTGGTTTTTGAGCTTGATTATGTGATCGAAATTTAGGTGACCAAGTCTCCTATGCCACAACCAACTTTCATCATATTTTCTTAAGTTGCATTCTTCTTCTTCTTCTTCTTTTAAAACATAGACATTGTTTTCTGTTCTTATACCTTTTGCAACTAGTTTACCTGAATCCACAGATTTGATTTTACAGTCTTTAGAGGTAAAAAAAACTTCACATCCTCAGTCACAGACTTGACTGACACTAAGCAGGTTATGTTTCAAATTCTCTACAAGCAGCACATCTTGAGATTTTCTTTTTCCCTTACTCAAACTTACAATTCTTTTACCTTTCACCTTTCCTGGTGCATCATTTCCAAAAGTTACATTCCCTGGTTTGCTATCACTTAGAGTTAGAAACTTACTTCTGTCTCCAGTCATGTGTTTGGAGCATCCGATGTCAATATACCAGGGATTCTTTTTATTTTGGGCTGATAGTGCTAGTCCACATTTGTCGTCTACTTTCTTCTTCCAGACTTTGACATTTTCAACAGTGGGATTCCAATCTGGGTTATATTTCTTTAAATGACAATTTGCTGCCTTATGTCCATAATTATGACAACTGTAGCATTCTGGTTCACTAAATAAAAGCTCATAACGATTGTTATGCTCATAACTGTTGTTGTGTTTCTCCTATGTCCTTCTTCCAGTCATCACATGATTCATAATCTGCGATTGTTTGTTGCTTGGCTATCTCAATCCTTGTTGTGGTAGATAGTTATTCATTGAGTATCTTGATTGTTCATATCTAAATCTTAGAGGACAATTTATAGCTTTGTGTCCAAAATTAGAGAAG